>PNEQ01115156.1:0-23999 GCA_003012365.1 Medauroidea extradentata | reverse complement strand
ACTTCAGGTGTTGCAAGCTTCTCCAGGCTGTAGGATTTCTGGCGCCGACGTTGTGGTTGATCACTTGCTTCATGGAATTCTCTCCATGACGTAGGTTATTGACGCACGTAGGTCAGCCATCACAGGGGGTTGCTTAGGGTATTGCGCCGCGAAAGTAGTTCCACTGTTGCGCACTTTTTGTCCCCAATTATTATATTCGCGTGGATAAATAATTTTATTTCAATGTAAAGCCTATAAACGGAAATTTTGAAATCGTTTGTTATGTCTATAAGTGTAATTTTACTGGTTTTGTTGAATTTTGGATACTGTTGTATCACTCCGCCGTGTGCGCAATTTGTTGCCATGTCCGTTGCCGTGAGAGAACAGTTGAGGCCGGGCGCTGGCCCGAGGCGGTCGCTCGCGTGTTATACAGTTGAGGCCGGGCGCTGGCCCGAGGAGGGCGTTAGTTGTAGGGCAGTTGGCAACGAAAGTCTCATCATTACCTTTTTTTCTTTTTTTTCCTTTTTTTAAACTCACGCTCAGACATGGTAACGCCGGACAGCTGACCGGTTTATTTGTGCTTAGTAAATAACCACCTTTTGTAAGAAACTGCCTTTTGTAAACATCTGTCAAAGTTACACAAAAAATAAATCAACCGTTGACTGAGTGAGTTGTTATTGATGAAGTCACGATGATTGGTTAACCCTGAAATTAAATCAAACTGAGCTATCCGGAGCACTTCATAACATAACCTCAACACCCACGCCGATTGACAACATTATCAATAGACCACAGCAACAAGCAGAAGACGCAAAGGACGCGTCACAACAGCTAGTTACAGACAATTACTGTAAATATTATGTAACATGCGTAAAATGCAACACAAAATTTACAGTATTGATTGTAGAATGGACATCAGGTTCATTTTAGAACTAAAACATAAACTAACAAAGCATCAAACAACTACAGAGATGCCAATTTCCGGCAAGACCTATCAGTGGTAGTACAAGTCGCTTATCAGTAGTTTTCAGTAGTATGTACCAACAAATTACAAATGTTACGTGAAATTGCTTACCTGAACATCAGCATGTCTACAATGTGTGTGTATATAGTTACCTTCCCATGACTTTCTTGATAAATGTCATTTTAAATCTAGATATATTCACAGTCTACCTTAGTCTATATTAGTTTCATCATACAAACAACAAACACAAAAATATTTCCAGGGTCATTATCAAAGAACAAGTGCAAACTGGTGAGTATCCAATAGTTACTAACTATCAGTCATAAGACACTTCATTAGGCTTAGGTCTTAAAATGTAAATATGTTTAACAAAACACATTAAGTAGCAATACTTGAAGCGTAAGTGGAATGTTTAGCATTTTCCTGCCTCTAGAATTTCCTCAGCACTTTATTTTGTGTGAGGACATCTTGGTTATTTCCACTATCAAAGCACTTGGTATGTGTATCAATAGATTCAACCTAAATTCTGTTTGATGTCTGGTGTCTGTGGCATCCATCTCGTCCTCCGTGCGCTATGTTAAAATTACAAACACAGATATTGCAATGCACGAAGTTAGAGGACACATCCGACGAAACCAAGCATGGCCACTATTCACAGTGTGGTGCGTCTGCGGAAAAACACAAGAACAGTCTCTCTCTCTCTTTTGGGGTGGTTCGAAGAAGGGTGTCAAATTAAAGGAAAAGAATAACAAACCACATAATCCTATAACTGGTATATTCCGCACCGCCGTTAAAATACATTATACATCGTCACAGTCAATAATGTGCCTACTCGGTAGGCCGTTATTTGTGTTAATGCACGAGAACAAAACAAATTTTACGTGAAACAGTAAATTAGTTGCAGTTCCAAATAAAGATCCTCCCTCTGGAAAAACTATTTCCAAGCTAAAATCAAAGTTCTGACCACACGGCCGCAACGCCAGACCCGCAACCGCGAGTCGTGTCCATTCTTCTTCACTCCTCATACAATAATGGCCGCCTCTTCCTGTCCCGCAGTGCTTCCATGGCCACCGGAAGTCAACGTGCACAAAATGGCCGTGTAACTCGTGATTACCATCACCACTAAGATATAGGTATGCCCGGACTACAGTTGAACAATATTTTCAGCTAAACATTCCTTAAAATTAGGTTTAAACACAAAGGGCATTATCTTAACTATTCAAACATATTACTCATCATTCATAAATAAAAAAAAGAATAACTATGTTTTGTGCCTTACATCGGCACCTACTTTAAATTACTTAAATAATTTCTGGACATGATTCTAACATTAGATACAGGTGACAACACTACAATGCCTGACCTGGCCCACCGATAGACACAATTACTCTAAACCTAGTTTATGATTGAAAGAAGTCCTTGCTTGTTGACCCTTTGGCATGATCTTAGCACCATGAAGTAGCATAAAAGTTCAAGGTCATATACTGACATCACAAGAATGAAACAGGTACAATATTATACAAACCAAAGCGCTAAAAAACATATATGTATTCACAAAACAGAGCTTAATAAATGCAGGTTGCTTGCTTCTAAAATAAGTTAATAATATTAATGTAAAACAACAAGGATGATATCACTTCCTCAATGACACTGAATCAGTCGGAGGCCGGGATCAAACTCACACTACCGGGCGACTTGTCAACCTAAACCACAGATAGTTGGTGGCAAACACTGTACCCCAGGCTTAGCATATCGGAGGTAGTTATGACTTATACACACACCAGATAATTTTTTAAAACCATCACCATTAAATAAAATACTAATTATTATTATGGCCCAAAGAAATATCAAGTTGTTATACTCGTCATATAGAAAAAGAAAGAAACAAATTTGGAATAGGGGAGGATGGCAAAGTACCTCACAACAGTACTCCTTGCAATATTTCTGAGAGTTATTTTCCTTTTCTTCACTTGCTCCGACATTGTGAGCGCGCACTTTATCAACATGTGAGCACTGTACTCATTTCATAATGAAATTCTAATGCAATAAAATATTCACAGTGTTTCATAAATAGATAGAAACAAATTTTACACAAGAACAAAATACTAAAACGTCTTACTTATTACAGCACGTCACAACTAATCACAATCGCCAAATGCTTAAAAACTAGAGGTGGACCGAGACTCGAAAAATTCGAGTCGAGCAGAGAGAGTATCTATAACTCGGCTCGACTCATTATTTGAGTTTATTTGGCTCGACACGGCGAAACTCGAATGGAAATTTCGAAAAACTCGAACTAAAAGTTAATGAAATGCCACTATAATTAATTTCGCCCATGTACCCCGCGCGCATTTCTGATAGAAAAAATCATGCCACAAGGCTTATCACATCGCCATTGTCTGATAAATAAAGGCGCGCCACACGCTGCAGACTGGCAGAGTTCATTGAACTGTGACGGGCTGAGGGCAGCTGTTCCAGCTGTGATGTCTGCTGCGGCCGAGATGAGCATGCAAGAACAGCACATTATACGTCCCGCCCATGGCAACAGCGCTAGCCAATTGACGACGACGGACAGGTTCAGAGCACACGTGACTGGCTGATGATTCACGCAGTGGGCGGAGTCACGTAGAAGCTTCCAAAGGTTGCCCATAGATGGCACCACTTTCGGGCATTCGCATGACGTCCAAGGAAACGTTGGAAACGTTATGAACAAGAACCTACCGTATTTTCTGGAACTTTAACAAGTGGAAATTCAACTGCAGCGATCGGAAAATGATCTTTGATACTTAAAATTTTCAGTGACGTAAATTTCCGTAAACTAACAATAAATTATATGTTTTTTTTGTAAGTTGTAAAATAACAAGTTACTGTTTTTTTCACTGAGAGACTTGCCATGTCAGACAAAAATTCAACTCCTAAGGTATCTTAGGATACTTAACTCCACAAACAAAGGAAGCAGACACAGGCATACAAGAAGAGCATAAAAGCAACAGTGCTAGTTCAAGTAGATAAAAAATTTGGGAATTTTTCGAAAAAAGTGATCAGTACCTTATTGTTAAGCATTAGTTTTTAATACGAGTTAGTTTTACTATATTACCTGCATCAACACAAATCAATCTTATTTCATTAAGTGGGTCATTTTACTAGTGAAATTCATTGTTCATTTAATGATACAAAAACAAAGTATGATTATTGGCAGTCAAGTGTAAATATTCAAGCTCTACTTCAGTGCTAAAGACTCGACTTGACTCGGCAATAATTAAAGGCTTGACTCGACTCGAGCCTATTATTATAAAATTCGACTCGACTCAAATTTATAACTGTCAAATTTGACTCGGCTCAACTCAAAAATTTGCTCGATCGTACAGCCCTATTAAAAGCCAAAACTAAACCAACATGACTAACGGCAAACAGTTCGCAATGAATTATGGTCACGCGCCTACACACTGCGCATGCACCATAAAGACCAAGTTAAACAGCACTGGAATACTAAGTTCATGGTACACTTTATGGTAGCATTGTCTGTGCTGTACATACATGTAAAATGTTTATCTACGTGATGGAAAAAAATTAAAAATAATACTGTGACAATATTCCAAAGCACATTTTATGGATGTGCTGTGCATGATATGTATGTCTGCTAGTTTTGAGATAAATAACACACTGTTAAATAATAGATAAAACTCTCAAACCTTAACCACAAAAACACGAAAACAGAAGTTGAATATTGTACATAGAACAAAATATCATAATACAGAGTTTACATACAGCAACGCAATATAATGTAAACAAAGCAGAACACATTCCACACACAGGCCTAGCATACGTGAGTCGTAAAAGATTTTTCAACCTAACATAAGAAACCAACACTTTTTCCATAAAATTTAATAAGCATCATTGCAAGACACATTTTAATTTGTCAGATGAATAATGGCAATGTACCTACACTACACTTGAAACATTTTACCGATATCTATTTACATGCTGAAGGATGAGATTTTTGATTTTACAAATGTACTGTTTCAGTAATAAACAAGAGTGGCATCTGTAGTCCGAATTTTTTCTTTACGACCCGTAGAAATAACGGAAGATCCGTGGATACTGGCATGTCTGCAACTACAACACTTAAAAGTATCTCCCTCATAAATGTCAATTTTTACTGAAGTTATACAAAACAGAGTATGCCAGAGTCTACTTACCTGTCTTCCTGTGATGTGACAGAAGAGGAGGGTTGGCCTGTATAGTGTTTATCAGCTCAGACAAATACCTAAAATACAGCTGTGATGTGAGGAATGGCCGCAAATAAGTCTGGAATCATACAGTGACTTGACTTGTTTAATCCAACACACGTAATTTCAAGGCGCCACAGTGCAGTAGAGGTACATGAACTTAGGTTGAAGACTATAGAGTGAAACCAACTTACTTTTTCCAAAACGTGTGTGGCAATGTTGACGGGCCACTGGAAGCAGTCCGGGAGAGGCCCGCCCTCCCTGCATATGCTGTGCTCGACGGCCACTCTCACCTTGGCACTGAACCCTAGTGGACAGGTTGCTTGAAGGGAGAAGTATCTGGCAAGACACAAACACCAACACCACCTCCTCACTCTGTAGTTAACACAACAACATTTCAGTCTATTTTCAAATACGTATATGGCAATCCACCATGTCAAAAACCTGTAACTCCGTAAGCACATAGAAGGTTTATTGTGCAAAACATTACAAGAATAAAATTACTTTTAATTCACAATTACAGAAGCAATTATACAATTTTCTCATAGTAAATGTGCCTCGTGTGTTCAACCAAAAGCAGGGGATTGGGAGTAAAATGGAAATTTGTTATTATTTAAATGGTGAGTATTTTTATGTAATTGGGCAGTGTAAACTTACAGGGAAGTGTGTCTCTGTGTGTGTCTATGTGTGTGTTTGAATCTGTGTGTGTGGCTGTGTGTGTATTTGTTTATGTGCGTGTCTGTGTGCGTATATGTATATGTGTGTGTTTTTTTTTTTTTTTTTTTAAATAAATAAATTAATTCCACAAAGCCAAATCAATAAAATTTTCATGTCAAATTTGGAGAAAAATAACATTACTTTACAGGAAAAAATCTCTCCCTGTTTCCGTGTCTCTATTAATAACTTCCTCACACAAAAAAGGTAATCATCATAACAGCAATACTGTAATATGAACAATTTTTTTTAATACCAACAAAACATTTCTGCACAATTTCTGCCAGGAGAACGAAGCCTCACACTTGTAACAACTTGAGCTGCACAAAAGAAGCCTTACTTGTCGTAGAGAATCATGGCATCATTCTGTGCCTCTATGGGGTCGTACACCTCACCCTTCTCCAACAACTGATGTTGGAAGTTGACAGCGGCCAGCCAGAACTCCAGCAAGCCTCGCTGGCCTTCCTGTTCCATGAACTGCAAACACCAGTACAGATAAAATACACTATCAGAGTCGCCACAACAGCATGTGCTGAGGTTAAACACAAGGGGTGAAATATTTGGAAAATTCATTACTAAAGCAAATACAATGGTATTTGATTGGGTTTGAGCACATAACCTTTCAAATAGTAATCAGACATGTATATTGCAACATGACCAAACAAGCTTGCATTTAATGCACATATACATGTGTGAGATGCAGCAGTTAGACCAAGCAATGCGAGTAGAGGTAAAGCATTTGCCTTATGTGGTATGACCTGGGTTCGAACTTCAGATTCAGCCATCCAGGTTTCAGTTTTCCAAGATTTTCCACAAATAACTCAAGGTGAATTCTGGGATGGTTCCTTAAAATAGGTCCAGGGCGATTCTCTTAACTATACCACAGCCAGGAGGGTGTTCAAGGCTACGTACAACACCCAATTATATTTACAAAATTTCAAAGCTTGCTGTGCCGTGCACGTACACAGCTGTTTCAAACAAAGAATTGAGGGAAAGGTTAAGGGAGAAGAAAGGGGAGATTACACACCTACAACCCCTTACATTGACAAGAAATTGTTCTGTGCATGTTCTAATATTGAAATGAAATAATACCAGAATCCTTTGAAATTCAGATTCTGTTTAGTTAATTCAACGTTGTTTCATTACATCAAAGTGAGACAGTGCACCTACAATACATGACAATTGATCACTCTCTACCATATTCCTCCAAAAAACACTTGATTTTGATATACTCCTGTTTGGACACACTAGTGCACACAACAACAACCTGAAGAAAACAATCCTAACAAAATACTGATTTTTATATTAAAGCAAACTTCTAAAAAATAGTTCATACTGGGATTTTAGTAGACAAACACAAATAATCAACATTACACATCTTAGATTCAACTGCAAGAATTGCAGGCAAAAATATCAAAAGTATACCAACTTCCATGAAATAGAAGAGAGCAGTATCGTTGTAGAGAATGTCAGCCAGAATGACTTCACCGCTCGTCAGCACGTCAATCTGATGTTTACAGTGGAACTCACTGGACAGGAAGTCATTAAAATACCTGGAAAACAGTAAAACAATGAACTAGACCTGCACATTAAAACATATCAACATCACTCAGTGAAAGTGAACTAAAATACGAATTTTGCACTAGGACTCAAAAGAGCTGAAAATGTTTGCAACTAGGTATCACAATAAAGGGTGCAGCTTATTGCATGCTTGTAATGTGTTGTAGTGTTCGTTAATACATATTTTTTATGGAATGACATATTTTGCATGTGCCCATTGTACCAATATAAAAAAGGAAACAACTTTCAACAAATACGGAATATCATTGTTAAAGACACAAAGCTCATTGAAAGCACTGTTTCCAAGCCCTCCAACATAGCCAAAAACAGACGTTTCAGACAGCTGATGTTCACACTAACCGGATATACGTCAAACTCAGAGACATGCATTTAACTTTGCTACAAACTTTCCACCAAAAAAATTATATGATCAATGCTTTAACGTCCCATAGAAAAAATGGATTGGCAGGAATCTTTCATGCTAGTTTAGCGCTTGGCTCGTTGTGGCGATGCCGTATTTGATGTGCACTTCAAAGCCACCATTATAGCTCCTACAACTTCCGAGCCTCTAACATTCAGGTAGTCAGTACCCTTAAGAGGGTGTGGTAGATGAATACGCGCTGAGTTCTACAATTGAGATCTACACATTTTGAAAGTCAATATAGAAAAACTACAAAACTAGCAATCACTGATAATTATAATTGCCAACTTCATGAGCTTACATTTACCCAGAATGATGTATTTGTTAAGCGTGATCTCTTGCGTCACAATTAAATGTACAAGATTTCGGCGTCACAGATTGTTCTTTACATATACCCTGGAGAAAAATATTTGCTCAGAAAGCTAGCTAAGACTGTCTTGGATTGCTGTTTTTTGATTTTTGTTAATTGGTTTCGACAAACCTACCATTCTAAACTGATGTTTTTAGCGCTGAATTATATACCACGAACTCTTAAGGTGAATTCCTGATACGGAAGACAAGCGCCTTGTGCTTGGAAGCAATTAGGCAAAACCATGGAAAATGAAAACTGAAATCTGTATGGCTGGACTGGGAATAAAAGTAGGATTTTCTACAGTACAAAGTTCCACTTACGTTCAGGACCGTATGTTAAGAGGAGTACTGCAACTATCTTAAAAGGTATTAAAATTATTTTATTTATTTATGTTGTACTGCTTGTGGGAGATTCCCCCAACTTTACCAACAAACCTAGCCACCAAACCTAGGATGTCCTGGAAAGGTTAACCTATTAAGACAGGTCAATTGAATAAAGAAAGGGAAAAGAAACAGAACAGTAGAAACATGGAATGCAGTTGCTAACCAGCGTTCCTTAAATGGTCAGAGAAAGAACCGAGCCTCCTTTCCTTAACACTTTACACAACTTAAAATAAACAGGAGTTTTAAGATTAGACCAAAAAAAATTTATTAAATTTTCAAAGGAATTACAAATTTAAGTTTTTCTTAAGGTTTCTCACATAAAGTGCTGTTTTTTCCCCCCTTATATGTTATTGGTAAATTACAATAAAAAAAACCTTAACGAAGGTTCTCAAACAGTTATATTGTGCAATAAAGACGTTACTTAAAATTTTTACTGAAAATTTTGTTGACTTTAGGCTTACACATTTACACATACCTACTACCGAATCGGTGAACTCTGATTAACGAATCATGGAATATAGAATTTTCGGCTATTAGATCAAGAGTTATTTGAACTGCCTGTTATAAAAATCGATGTTAAAATAAATACTTATGCAATTTTTTTTGTACTCGTTTCTAACAATACGGAAGGTTAGGGAATTCGTCCAGTATATAGGTTTCTCGGCATTAACAATTACATATTCTGCTTTACAATTTTTTTGTTTAAACAAAAAATTTTCCCAACATATTGAATCCTAGGTGGTAAACTTTAACTGCATTTTTAATTTAAAGACATTTCCTTGCACTGAAGTAAGGCATTGATTGCAATCTTCCGCAATATTTATCATGTTAAGCAACTCAATCAAGTTGCCGAAACATTGTATGTGGTGAACACGTGAACCACATGCTGTACACCAACCAGGTCGCAAGAAATAATGAAGATAAAGTCTCAACTAAAATGCAGTAATTTTTTTTAATTTTTGCATACAATTTAATTTGAATTTATAGAATAAATAGAATTTTACAGGTTTCCCCTCCTTGTACATGTCAGGGAAGAGAGTAAAATTATTAAAGTGAAAGTTACCTGACATGTCACAAACTGTGCTCAATTAGTGTAAGCTATGCAGTCTAATATTTGGCACTACTAAAATAACAACTGTCTTAAAAACTGAAAACACTAACTACTTCTTAATTAATTTACATAACATTAAAAATACACAGCATATGACTTTATTTATGCAACTCAAATTTAATTATGTATTGTAACATTTGAAAAGCATTGATCCATGAATTTCAAAAAATGTTTTAACATATTACATTGGTTAACAGTACATGTGTTTTATTAATGAAATTAAACCATCACACCATTAGTGGGTCAAAACTGAGGAATTCAACAAGTAAAGTCTCACGTTTTTACAAGTTTTTATAATGGTGGCTTAAAATCTGTTTTGATACTTTTTAAAAAACTACATTTGTAAAATTAATATTCTAGTTATTACATGATCATGCTAATAAAATAAAACTTACTCTTTCTCCATAACATTGTAGACTTCTTCCTGTGCCTCTGTAAAACACTCCGGGTCAAGGTCGCTGTCCTTGCAGATATTGGCAACAACTCTGCTTCTCACTTTATCTGACAGTGGCACAGGGAGAACCGCACTCCGGCCAAAATACTTCCTGTAAATTCTCACAGCATCATTAACAGAGAAGCATGCACCGTTACAAGACTGACATCGAAATAAAGGCAACCCACAGTCCTCAGTTCTGCGTCCACTCGGCACTTGGTCATCCCTATCCCTACTTGTCGCAGACACTCTTGATAGAGGTTCCAAAACAGACGGTTCCGCAAGTGGAAGACTTAAACTGTACGCACCATCATCTGATAAACTACTTTTAAACTCTGTTTCAGTCGACGCACTAACTGCAAACTCTGGACGACAGTTTTCAACTGTTGTTTTTATCACAGAACCACCATTCGATAACGAGAACTCTGGCAAAGACCGCACTTGCTCTTCGTGACTCCCGCCTGAGTCTGGCTCGCCCTGAGAGGAGCAGCCTCGTCTAAGAGGCGAGCAGTACACTGCCCTATGGCCGGAAAGTGATTTAGCACCGGTAAAACTCTTGCACTCGCCATCGGCCTCCAACTGTTCAACACTGACTCTGGAACAGCAAGCAGCACTCTGACTGCTGGACGTTGACTTGGCTGCAAGGCGGAAGCTCTCGGCATCCAGCCAGAACTTCACTAGGCCTACCACATCACAAGCTTGCAGGAACTGAATAAAGTAACCCAGTGCTCCCTTGTCAGTCAGAACCTCCACCAGGGTCTTCGATAAGCGTGATCGAGTCTTCGTTTTCTGGCCATCTACAGAGTCCCCATCGCCATCTGCACAGAGCGAAAAAAAATCATGGCAATGTGAGGTGACAGGGGAAAGAACATAAGAAAGAAGAAGAAAACTGAAAAGACTAGCTTCTCAAGTTCACCATCTAAATCCCACATTTATGCTGTACGCATTTCCTCAGCTGAAAGTATTTTCTACAACATTGTATTATTTCTCAAACTTCTTATGCTCATGTTTTGAATCATTACTAAGTGTGTAAACTGCAGGTAAACTTTACTTCTGGACCAAGCTCAGCTCCAAATTTTTGTTTTACTGGACTGGTATGTTTGAATAGGTAAGGTTCAAAATTAAATTTCTGCTGTACTTATTTTTTTCAACTTTGTGAAAGTGTATTATTGAGACTTCCTCTCTGAAACATAACAACTTATCAGACCAATGGGGCACTTCCTTTTTAAAACGAGTCAATAATCAAAACGAGTATCAGGCAGCTATTCCCGTTGGTCGCAAAGTTATGGCCTCTTGTTTGATTTGTAAGAAACACGACATAAACTGCGCTGGTAGCTGCTGAATGTTTCAAAGATTGCTGAATCCTGCATGCTACCACCTGCATCACGGCAGACAAAGATGATCTGGTCTTCTGTTTAGAATATGAATTGTTAACTGTTATAAAATTGTATTCTGCTTTCTGAAGATAATGACATAGGAATTTAATGTGCTTTATTGTAACACATCCCATGCATTAAGTATTGCAATCAGCCTAATTTTCATAACTAACATTTAAGGTAAAAATGAGCATTCACAAATTAAACTTTCCATAGTGAATAAAAAATTCTGCTAGTTAATAGCATTTAAAATACTGTATGGTGACAAGATTCAATTCAAAATAAACTCCCTAAACTTAATCTAGCTAACTATGAACAGATTAAGATTTTAAAAACAAATATAACCTTTCACTTTAGGATTATGCCACATCTTCTTTTGCTAGTCTGTGTTTTAATGTCTGCAAAGAAAATTTTTCAAAACAAAAAATTTAAAATAATGCTATAATTTTATAGTTGACAATTTCTGTAAATTGTAATATAAATTAAGTTAACTTTATTTTCGTGAATTTGTTTCTGCCTGTCAATATGGCAACATTTTGTCTATAGCACTCTCAAAGCCACCAGCGTTCCAAGCCTGAATCCCAAGAATACGAGCCTGAAACTTCTGAGGATACAAGAGTTGAGACAGTGCAAACATCTTACCTCAATCATCCTCTCCAGTAACTCTTAATCTTATTGAGGAGCCCGAAAGCAATAAAATCCGTTTCTTATTCTCCTAACCTAAATTGTCACTTATCTGTCATTAGACTACAAGGAGCCAGATTTTATGGGTATATTTTCAGGTGAATTACGTTTTTAAAATATAATATTTCAGTGTAATAGTTCTCAGTTTTGTAAACTGTCTGTATTATTCACAAGAATGTGTACCTAAACAGATAACCATGTAAAATTGTAATACACATGTAACTTCTAAAAAGCAATCGAGGATGTCCAGAACTGCTATACAATAAGCGCACCCCGTGAATCCTGGGCTAAACTAAAGGCAAAAGTGTTTGTGGAATAATGTTGTATATAAACATTTTTCGTGCACAATATGGCCATTAATACTTTCAGCAGGGAGGCAGAAGGCTGTCGCACTGGTTTGCAGGCAGTTGTGTTGAGTACAGGCAGGGTACAAAGGTCTCGAGGAGGGGATTGGTTGCAAGAGTTTGTGTTGGGAGCTATACACGGAGCACTAATCTGCTGAAATTGAAGCAAAGTTAGCAGAATCCACCATAGTTGCAGGCAGTGGTAATGTTTACGTGAGAACAGTGTGCAACGATGTACACGCCCCAGTACCAGTATAGTCTGGTCTCGCAAACATGCGAGTATTTTACAGTTCTGGAAGCAGTTCCTGCCCTTAAGGTGGGGTCTGAAACCACGTGTAGGATTATTTGATTTTATGCTGTTTCTAAAAAATAAAAAATTGTGTGAAATTTGTGATTATTTATAGCATGAATTCTATTTTTCTTGTGCTTCAGTACAAGCATTACAGTTGAACTTTTAACGTAAAGTCGCAAACAGTCGAGCAAATTAAGACAAAAAAAATTGTTGGATTGATCGTGGCCTAAATATAAGTTTAAAGTTCAACTGCTATGCTTGTACTGTAGAGCAAGATAAACATAATTCATGCTATAATTGCGCATTTTACACTTTTTTCGCAGAATAAAAAAAAGTGAAAAATAAAATAATACAACATGTGGAGTGAGACCCCATCTTAGCTTACAACCTTTAGCCATAAAAAAAAGATTGTTTTTGTTCACACACATATACGTTATAAATAAATATTACGAACAATAAAGGAAAGTCAGAAGAAAAACAGGAGATGTGATATTTAATTACAGTTCACGCCGACATGAGCGCTGTTCCTTCTACAGTAGCACATTGCTCTATGGGAAGTTTTAGTTTTAGTTTTATATTTTGTTATTTATAAATTGAAATGTAATCATGACTTTAGAATACAGTTATGCTCTTTTAGTTATTATTTTGATAAGTTAAAATATTAAATACTTATAAACACATTTTAATACAATTAGCCTAAGAGAAATTTAGTCCGTAAATGTATGACCACCATAAAAAATAGAGATACAAGAATGTGAATTTTGTTAGTGTTTCCAGTCCACGCAGTTGATAAAATGTCTCACGCTTTAACAATGCTGAAAAGCTGTACTTTCTCATATTGTCCTTTTATGATATTTGTTATTAATTCACCTGGATGTGTCTCTATCTACCTCTCCCCTGTCGTCTCCCTACCCCCTTCTTCTCTCTCCCAACCTTCCCACCACTTTTCTTCTCCTTCCCTCCTCCTCCTCTCTCTCCCCCAACTTCACCCTCCTTCCTCTCTGCCTCTCCCTCCCTCCCACCCTCCTTCTGTCTCCACAAGAAAACAGGACAGATAAAAAGTCAAATGGATCTCTCTCTTTCATTCTACCCCTCTCTTTGTAAAATTAATGACCAGTTTCTGTGCCTACCGCAATCATAACAAATTTCACACAAAATGTGCCGTAAAGCTATAAACCCTAGACACTGACCCTATTTTGAGAAAATACTGCATCATAAATTTGTTTACTCAATATAAATAATATGTAAACATAAATACCTACATGCCTGCACACAGTATTTTTGCCCTTGAAATTGCCGTATGTACCACTACATAATTCAGTACCAATTTTATTGTCTGGCAATGTACTTCCATGATGTGTGTCTGTACCACTGCAGCAACAGTGAAACAAAGAGTACAAGTTTGTGAGCTCCACATATTAGCACATGTGTGATGACTGACTCACTGGTGACTCACTGTGACAACTAAGTGCTAGTAGACACAAATATGAAGTGAACCTACAGTAAAACCAAACATATATGCATGTAACTGAATGGCAGAAGCAACCTTAACTATACATTCTTAATATGTAGACCTATTCATTTTTGAAGAGGGTGTGATATATTAATTACCAAAAACTTTTATTGAATTATTTTTAGAAATTTGGAAGGTTCATATAGAAAAAAATAGAGCAATCCTATAGCATAGCTTTAGCCAAGTGAGCAAATACAATGTCAGTATGACGATATTTTGGTGAACTATTGAGGCCTATGATGCTAAAATCCTGAAACGATATTTTGGTGAACTATTGAGGCCTATGATGCTAAAATCCTGAAACTTCAAATTCCTGCAAAAATTCAAAATATGTTTCCAGCATTAAACTACGTGGAATGTTCCTTAAGGGCGCGGTTCGCCTCAGTTTTCAACATTTTTATTTATTTTTATATTTGTACCAGATATTATTTTCTTATTTTATACATCAATTGTGATTAAATCTTCCTCTTAGGAAATATTTGTATCTCTCATAGTTTTTGCGTAGTGAGCTCTTAACTTCAAAATTTGGACTGTACGGTTTCATGTACGCCACTAAAACCAACTGACATAACAAACTGAAAAAATTCACACTATATAACAATGTTGTAGGCTATGATTTGACATATATAAACAAAAAAAATATATATTTTTTGTATTTCTAAAACACTGTTGATTTTTTTTAATTTTCATTTCAAAATTCAGCATTTATTATTAAATACAAAAGTATTAAATTTTTTGTTTTTGTATATGTCAAATCATCATTTATTATTAAATACAAAAGTATTAAATTTTTTGTTTTTGTATATGTCAAATCATAGCCTACAAAATTATTATACTCTTTGAATTTTGTCGGTTTGGTATGTCAGTTGGTTTAAGTGGCGTACTTAAACCATAAGTGCAAATTTTGACGTTTACAACTCATTACGCAAAACTTATGAGAGATACAAAAATTTCCTAACAGGAAGATTTAATCACAATTTATGTCTAAAATAAGAAAAAAATTATCTTGTACAAATATAAAAAGGCGTTGAAATCTGAGGTGAACCGCGCCCTTAAACAATTTTAAGACAATATTAACTGAACAGGTGACAATACAACTCTCAACCATGCATCCCAAATAATAATGTAAAACATACCAAGTTCCTCCTCGTTCAAGCCAGCCAGAGGGCCGGAAATATATGGACCAAAACCTTCTTCAGAAGTCGAGCTTACATCACCATTTGATATGGTTGAGTTGGGGCTGCCTTTAAGTGATTTTGCTGGAGAATTTCGTGGTGATGGTTTGTCTGTCCGCTCTTTCTGGCCTAAAAAAATAACCCATCATTATTAAAACTGTTAATAACTCACTGTTTGGAAGAAACATTACTTCTGTCCCAGACCATAAAATAAATTTTCTAACCAAGCAGTATAAAACAAAAATTATAAAACTGTAATCCAACAGTACCAGTACACTGAAGAACTTAGGCCACCCCAAGAGATTCTTAATATAAAAAAACTAGTGATAAATTTACTATCAGTCCAGATTAAAAGTATTTTATTTGCAAGGTATTCAAAACTTGTCAAACATTCCATGATGTAACACTGCATACAAATAAAATAGGGCCTATACTACTGTTTTTAAAAGGAATGAAATCATCAGCAGATAAAAAAGAAGAAAATTGTCAATGACAAACATATCGCAAGATTTAAGACAATACTCATGTAATACAAATTGTAAATGTAAGACTACGAAATCAGTAAATAATTATCGCGTTAAGCTTTACAATCACATACCTTAAAAATTCACAGAAATATATGACTAAAATATTTCAACATAAAGGTTTTAAACTTCTGATTGAGAAGTGTTATTATTATGTTGAATATTTTACTAACAACAAATTAAAATTGTAAATCTATATCTTAGATCCTTTAAATTGAAATTTTACATAAGTCATGGGATGTTATGTTGGACAGTATTACTCTGGAATTTATCATATAGGCCTACTGTCCTTGGTATTTATGTACAAATATTGAATGACGAATCCTATATTCAATTAGAGCTTTTATAGTAAAATTCCGGACTGGACTGAACACAAACTGGATTCAACATGGAGCAAACCTACAGTGAAAGTGGAGTGAAATGTGTTTATAGTAGGCCAAAATTTTTGTTCCGATTTGACATGTAAACGTGGACTGAATCTGTGTCTAGAACAACAGGACAAATTACTATCAAAAAGCCAAAAGGTAATATTTGTTACACAGTTTGTTTGAATTTATTTGTCATAATATTTATTTTGATTTATTTTCCACATCCCATTATTTTTATAACATCAAAGAGTTTTACAATAGCGTATTTCAATGACTGCACTCGACTGAACTCGGTGCGCACTGGGCCAGTGCCGCATGTTCCAGACCCCACCCGCACTCGCCGAGTGCAATCATTTTTCGTGTTCCAATATAGCTCGTTGGTTCCAATGGTGACTTGCACTCGCCGGGTGCGCACCGCGGGCATGTTTCGTTGCACTGGCTCTAGAGACAGTGCGGTTGCCCGAGTGCAAATATGGCGACGACCTATGACATGTAAACAATACGTAAATCATTATTATGGCATTATTTCTGCAATGAATTGACACTCCGGCATTTTAATAATAAAATACGATCAATAAATAGCTAAAATATAGTTGTTATCTTGATAATAATGTTTGTTATTACATTGTCGGTAAGGTTAGTAACGACGAGTGGTTCGTGAGTACTTAACTACATTCAGTTCTTGGCCAAAAAAGAGAGACAAGCGAAAATGTCGCTGACTTTCATTTTTACTTTTTAGTAATGTCTGGATATGAAAAATTTTATGTTGAAAATCATTTGTTGTTATAAATGTTTTGAACTGAAAGTGCGGCGTGTTCCAGTTGTTCGAGTATAAACAATACGAACTTTTTTGCGGGCAATCACGTGACAGCCGCACTTTTTCAGTTTAAGGTGCGCACCCCACTCCTAGTTCGATCCGGATCAAGTTGTTACTATTGTTGTGGACAAATTTCTTGACATAAGTTTTTTAAGTTTCTAAATGTCATTAATCTGTGTTGTTAATTTAATGCTCGACAGTGTCAAAGTAAACCCTGTATCTTGTACCTATCCACTCTGCATTGTGTGATTTAAAATTGCTTTAATCTTAACAGTACTCTGTCGCTATCTAAATGTCTGTGTAACCATAATATCTTAAAGATTCCCAATCGAGCTCTGCTCCAGGGAATCAGCAGAATAAATTGTTGTAACCATCTATTGTAAGAAATGTTAGATAAAAATTAATAAATAAAAAAATAAAAGATATAAACCGCAATGAATAAAGTAGCCAAGGCTTCAAAAGTGCTCACTTCACCATCAGCAGCCTATGACTAGCACAAATGACTAGAAGTAAAGGGCATAAATTTCAGTTGACTGCGGCAACCACCTGGCAGCAGATAGAACCAGCAAAGACGGTCACGGCATGGAACTGAATTGTCTCTCATACCCATGATGCTAGGAGATACAGTACTTCACATTTCTGTGACTACAAAATTAGTTTCTTTACGCACACGTGGTCTGTAAAATGTAAAAACCAAGGTAAAATTTGTATTGTTACATCTGTGATTCGCTTTACTGGGGTACATAGGCTGGTAAAGGCCCACATATGGACAAATAAAACACAGCCATTGTCTTTATACCTCATAGTGTAATATACAATATTGTATAAAATATGAGTGTAAATACCGTTATAGGCCTAACTGCGTGACCAGATCCAGTGCCAGCAATGATTTTTTTGGAGGGGGAGGGGTCATTGACTATAAAAAAGTCTAACGAGGTAATTCCAAGAAACTGACGCGTTCACGCTGATACTTTTTTGTGATTGTCAACTTTTTCCATTCCAATAAACTGTTACTAGAGTTAGCAGGAGAAGCAGCAACAGTCACGATATAGGGCACCACTCCATGAAGTACAGGCATAGAGACGCAGCGAGAATCCTCCTCGGGGAGTGAAGTCGCCCATGTGGCTCTACCCCTGAAGATGACTCTGGTAACAGGAAGAGTTTAAAATGCTAAAAAATATATATACTTGTGTGTGCTCTTAAAGACGTCACACACACCTACCGATCGCAATCCGAGAACCCATAAAAATGTTTTGTCCGCCTCGTCCGGTAGAACACTTGTCTCTTACACACTGTCTGGTGATTCCCCGTATGGCTTCCTCACAGGCTTGCCACTTACACTTCCCATGATGACTCATATCCGATATAGTTCAACTTTAAATGTTCAGAAAAAACGTGTTACATAAATTAATTAGTATGATGATTAAATTATCCAACACTAAAATAATGGAGATTACGATTTAAACTATGATAAATCCCTTATCCTAAACAAAACCTTTTAAATTATAAAGTTGGTACTGCAAGTGGTGGTGCTCTGGGGCAGCTTGTGGAGCAATGTGGCAAACGTAAAGAAAACACATCCCCAATGAAAAAGAATATAAGCAACTTGAGGTGCAGGTTAAGACAAATTACTTTACAGTTTTAAAAGAACAACTTCAGCTCATCAAGTGGAAATGTACATAGCACAAAGGTTATGTGTCACTCTACCATGGTTCACTACGTAACTATACACATGAAGGGAGCCACACCAGGCTCAAGAACGTTAGGGGCGAAGCCCTGAATGACGTCAAAACCAATACGTATCATTCTGAAATTGTACATCACCAAGTTCACTTTTAAGGTCTCCTTTATATTGTAACTGTACTATTAGACTACTACTTTTTTATTTAGGGAGGCTAATCCGTAACACTCCCCCCTCCTGCCCAAATCCATCCTTACTTTCAAGTAGCCTTGTAAACTGATATACAGAGCTGCTGTCCTCCCTCCCTTCAACCCTTACTCCGAGTTGCGACTTTGTTTGTTATTTCCAGTGAGACAACATGTAAAATGATATTACTGTGGCACTTTGTTGATGCTACAGTACCTTCCAATATATCATGATCAAGGCTGTCTGGATAAACAGTACATGGCCTCATCCCTAATGCAGTTTTCTCCCAAGGTCCATTTTGCCGGGCACCCCACCCGGCTAAGAAACATACGTTCCCATCAACACCATCAAGCTTATTCCACAATGCACCCAACTCGTCTCGTGAACCACCCAGCTCTAAATTTTTTGCTGGGAAGAACATTGCTAATAGTTGAATTATGAAACACTTTCAAAAACGAGTGGCTGTTTAGACCTATGTTCAGAATATTTTAGACAGAAAGACTTTTAATTTTCACCTTGTCACTGGAGGAACTTTCTAGAAATAGTCTGTGTTACAAATAAAAATTATTTTTCCCAACCCAGAGAGTCTGAGTCTATTACTGGGATTTGGAAGACAGAGTGTGATCAGCGAGTGTATAAGTGAAGCGACAAGCAACTGCAGGAAGCCAGGCAGATAAGCATGGTTATTATCTCTCAAACACACTCGTCTGTTCCATCCTTTCTTTCTTACTCTCTGCGAAATATTAAAGGCCACTTTAAATACCATCATTACCGGTGCTGGAAAACTTTATTGAGGGTTTTCCTATCAAATAAAGTAACTTTAGAATATTTTAGTTTAATGTGAAGGATGTAATGAAAGATGAATAACTCTGATGTTAACTATTTAATTTTATATCAGTTCCACAAACTGTTACACCCCTTAAACTTAAGAAATCCTGTATAAAAAATGTTTTCTTGTGCCATCGTAAGCCATAGTCAGTTACTCTGTGCCTGTAAACCCTGACATTCACAGGGATTTGCAGTTAGTGTCTTTTGAAGGGATGTGAAGATATGAAATACCGGGACGTTATTGATGCCATGACAGACGTCATAAATTATCTGTTCAGCTGTATTGGGAGGTAAAATTTTTCCTTACCTGTTGTGGTGACAAGCTTTGATTACATGTTTTAATCAATCCAGCCCGAAAACTCTCACATTCCAGTAGAAGTCCCATTTACATAGGTACTTAATGATTTTAAGAGGATGCAACAAAATATTTAAAGTCATTAAGAACATTATAAATTGTCTATTTACATCAGTGGTATCGCAAGTAAAATAATTCCGTTTTTTTTTCCTATTGTAAATATTAAAATAGGTACTTTAAAGATTAAGCTAGACGTTTTAAGACAAAAGTCCAAATTGGTGTGTTTCATTATGCAAAGCCGTGCTGGCTGCTCCATTTGATTTATATTCAATTGTAATAAGCTCCAAATTCGTATTACCAACAAAAATTGCTAGATTTGCTTAGAATACATAATTTAAAAGGACTATTCGTTTAGGTGAAAATAAGTTGGTTAGTGTAAAGGTTTACAGTTGCTGGGTGCCGGATCATACATGTATAAACATGAATTTCATGGAAGGAAGCATGTTGAAATCACATTTGTTAATCTGACAAACTGTGCTGTTTATTCCTGAATAGCACATTTTAGTAGTACATACTACAACATCTAATTGAAATGTCGCAGTAAGGACAGTGTGATCACCTGGGCAACAATAGTCTTTCTATAGTTTATGATGCTCTTTTATCTATAGGCCTACTTTTAATTGTCTTAACAGTTTGTGACCGATGGTCACTGAGCAGCATCAGTTTTGTACGTTTATACTATGTCGCTACTTGTACGTTGAATAGTTGAAGTTTGCACCATGGGGCAGGCCAACAGCGGTTCAACCATGACCTAGAGAGCAGAAGAGGTGTCGCTTGGTAACTGCCGTAGGAGAAGGATTTTGGACAGAAACTGTAGGAGGTTTGCAAGCAAGGGGATAAAGTAACCAGGAAAGTGGTAAAATTGGTCTTTGACCACAATTGCTGATAATCCCGAGTTAATGTTTGTGTTATCATACAATATTGAATTTGTTTTGTTTCACTGAACCGGTGTACACACATTGTGTTGGCAACAAACTATAAAAGGTATTAATACTGCAGGAGTAAGTTACCTGTAGGCACTAAATACGAAACAATTCTTTCTGTCTTTTGATTCATCATTGACTCCTGAATGTGGCAGGCAATGTCAGCCAAAAAACCTAATGTATCGTGTTGCGGCAGTAAAATGTTTACTCTGAGACTTCGAAAACCTCACCTCCTTTGTTCAGTGTCTTCAATTTGGCTGTAGTGTTACAACTTGTGAGTTCAAGAAAGATTAGAGTTAATTACTCGCTAGGTAACTATCACACTAATGCATTAAAATGATTTACAAGAATAATTTGTTGATATCCAGGATGGTGAATTGTACTGTACATGGTCAACGTATTCAGCGTTGGTGTACAAGTTTATCTACAATATCCTGTAAATTGTAGTTGTGGCAAAAGTATTCATTCAGTATGATTGTACAAGTTCACTTACAACTATATTGCAATTATCCAAGGATAACCTTTAACTTTGTTAAATGAGTCACGTTCTCTAGTAGGCCTATAGCTAGCTGTCGCTAGCAATGTTTACAAATTTACAATAAAAAACATGTGATATTGGCAGAGTCACAACCTGGGTGGCATGAGCTGAGGCTGTTTTTTTTGTGCTATCACTGCAAATAGTGGTTGCAAGTTTTACAACAGAAAGAATGAATTTTCACGCTTTGAAATGTTACATTAATTAAATTAGCTCCATGCTGTGTGTCATCCAATTGAACTTCGTT
Organism: Medauroidea extradentata; assembly: GCA_003012365.1. Classification (NCBI taxonomy): domain Eukaryota; kingdom Metazoa; phylum Arthropoda; class Insecta; order Phasmatodea; family Phasmatidae; genus Medauroidea; species Medauroidea extradentata. Next base: position 2,005 of record PNEQ01115156.1, on the reverse strand, counting down.
CAACAGTTTATTTAAGAGTGTACGCTACACTGAACATGAATTATTTTTTAAAAAAATACGTAAATATAATACGTCAAGCAATGTCTAGAAGAACAAATGAGTACCTAACCTGTACACGACCTAATACATGGAATATTGCGGTTCAGAGGAAACTAAATTATAAACAAATGAGAAATACCAACAGATTTCATACACTTACCAGACTTCTTCCAAAACTGCAACATATCTCATATTTTTAGTTAGACGTTACCAGCATCATTACAAAGTCATGCTGACAGTTACAAGTCACAAACATGCACCTCACTCAGATATTGTGTCGAAAATTACACAATTAAACCTCTCTTAACAAGCTACTCTTGTGCCTAAACAAACAACAGAACAAAAACTACGAATGAATATAATATCGGCATTACTCATAACCCCATATTATTTGTTGATTGCTTGCACAATGCACTTCAAAATAATTGCATGATCGATAAGTATCGATTTAAGTTAAAAAGCTATCGAACATTTTATAAGGTGAAACGTTTACCGCCATCATGAATTTATTTTAATTTTAGTTACAATCGATAGTCTTGAACTTTAGTTAAATCAGTATTGGAAAACTGTTAAACAGTCCTAAAATTGTATATTATTGTATTGTAGATCTGTATCCATTGATGACGAACAATTTGCTCACTATCTGAGTCCATAGGGTGACATAAATAAGTAAATAAATAGTCATTGATAACACCGATAGAAATGTTTATAAATTTACCCATGACAATTTGATTTACCGAAAATATAAAATATGACATTGATTGACCCGTTAGGTTAATTTAGCACTCATAGGTAATCCATTTTTATTTTAGTTTTCTTTCTGCATTTTCCTATACAAGTTGATGAAGCAGACACCATGAACAATCTGCGTTTTCGGAAATTCACCGGTCCATCAGTGGTTAAAGCACCGATGTACACCGGTTAAGGCCATTATCGAATATCAGGTTGACGATTTTTGACAAATTTTCGTTACGAGTGAAATGGGATATGAATCTACTGATGTTATTTAACATTATACTGCTGTATAAATCCAGACCGAACACTTTTGTATCATATGTAATAGTAAATATATTTTATAATGGAAAGTTACCTATAAATTCAATAAATGACTTATTTTTTGCAGAAAGTACATATTTTAAAATACAGATAATTTTCTATGCACAAAAATATTGTAGGTTTGCTTTCTTTGTCCTCACATTCCTCAATTAGTAGAGTTATTTTGAATGTTTTTTTGTAAGGTTGTGTACAATAATTCACTGGTGGAAATTCTGGTGCACTCCACCAGACTCATAGGATTTTCAAGTTGGTTGAACCGGTGGATACATCGATTCGACCGGTTCATAGTAAAATAGTAATTTAAGAATGTCCTGTGCACACCGGTGGATGCACTGGTGAATGTCCAAATTCGCGGAAGAACTCAAGTCAGCAGGTGTAGCCAAGAGGTATAAGACAGTAAAAGGGGGCAAATCTTCGAGGCAAATGCATGAGCCCGACCACGAAGTAAATAGCAATACAAACGAATCTCTTATGGACGAGTTTGGCTAGAGAGAAATTCTGCCGACAGTTACGCTGGTGTCGAATGGTAGTTCCAGGAATCTAAGATCATTTGAGGCCTAAACCTAAAAAAAATTTGTCCAAAGCTGAATTTTGGCACACTTGTAGATTTAAATATGCTTAACAACATATCAAAAGTTTACTGCTCAAAACCGTGTGCGTCACATCGAAAACATGCAACAAAGTCATAAGTCACAAGTTTGTGCAGAGTTATACAAAAATGGTGCTGCCAGGCGTAACTCTTAACGTACAGTTTATACAAACAGATCAAAATAATCTAGAAAGAACCGTCTACATATGCATTTAAAGAAACGTCGTGAAATATCATGTTAACCTTATACTGTAAAAGAATAAAATTTAAGAATGTATAATTTTTTACAGTTATGTAAATTAGTTTACTTTTTTTAAGCAA
>PNEQ01115155.1:0-23998 GCA_003012365.1 Medauroidea extradentata | reverse complement strand
CATGAACAATTGCTATACCCATATCATGTACAACGTGTCCAAGCCCTTAGACCGCAAGACCCTCCTGTTCGCTTGCACTTCTGCCAGTGGCTGTTGCAAAGATGTGGTGATGATCCACATTTCATAACCAAAATTCTGTTCACAGATGAGGCTGGTTTCCACCAAGATGGGATTGTAAATGTCCATAACAACCATGTTTGGGCAGATGAAAATCCACACGCAGTTGACGAAGGAAGGCGTCAGCACCGATTTTCAATTAATGTGTGGGCAGGTATTATTGGTGATAGATTAATAGGACCTCACATACTACCGAACAGACTGACTGGTGCAAGGTATCTTGAGTTCTTAGTTAACGACTTATCAGTCTTACTGGATGACGTCCCATACCAGCAAAGACTAGAGATGTGGTTTATGCATGATGGAGCGCCAGCCCATTTTCTTCGGAATGTCAGAGAACACCTCACAAACACTTTTAATAGGCAATGGATTGGTCGGGGAGGTCCTGTATCTTGGCCTCCTCGTTCCCCTGACCTAAATCCCTTGGATTTCTGGTTGTGGGGACACTTGAAGACTTTGGTCTATGCAACCCCCATTAATGATGTGCAAACTCTACACGAGCGTGTCGTCTATGCCTGCCAGCATATCCGCGAGCAAGCTGGTGTCTTTCAAAGAGTGCGTGATTCCCTACGGCGTCGGGCAGAAGCATGCCATGCTATGAACGGACACCATATCGAGCACCTCCTATAGCGGTGATGCGATAATGGGACTAGTGCAGGTTAAAGCAAAGAGTGTGGAGTTGAAGATATGTCACAGTGGAGAAAAAGAACAAACGCCCGTAGCTCCTTAGGTATACGTTTTGGACCCTATGTTTACTGGACTTTGTCTTCTTGTTTTCGTCCATACTACAATCCCTTACAATATGGAATACTTTTTTTTTTAACATCCTGTATATTGTAAATATAAGAATGGCGGGAAATAGGCCGCTAGGCTAACAAAGTAATGTAACAGACAGAAGTACAAGTACTTACAGTTGATACTTGTAAATAGGTACATACACACGAAGGGACGAGACACATTTTTCCGCGGAAGCGCGGTCGCAACGTTTCGCCACAAAAGTCGCAGCTCATACAGTTTCCCACAACAAAGACTTTGATTCCTGCTACAGCACCAGAATTGTGAAATCCTTGCCATCTTCTTGCAATAGCTCGGAACTCAAGACGCTGGGAACTGGCCCACCAATATATCACAAAATCAAGACAACCTCCAAACCTCAATATCAGATAACTCACTTTTCCTCCCCCCTATTCATTTCAAGTCATCACAACCAGACCTACATTACTGCCCCATGTTTGAATATCTCACGGTGCTTAGTTCACCTTCCGGCCGCTAGGTTTACAGGTAACAGAGCACACACTGCTGCTGGACTGCAGTGTGCCATGTCTTGCCGCCCGAGGAAGCCAGTTTAACACTAGCAAAATGTCGCGACCGTACTTCTGCGGGAAAATGTGAGTCGTCCCTTTGTGTGTGTGTGTACCTATTTACAAGTATCAACTGTAAGTACTTGTACTTCTGTCTGTTACATTACTATATATTGCAAATACTGTGATTTAAGTTAGGAGAGTCTTAGAAAGTCAGTTGAAATTGCATTGTGGATAGAATGGTACATTTTATGTGACTCAATGGAAAAAGTTGCTTAAAGTAATTTATGTGTGATTTAGTTTTGCGTACTGGCAAGAGGCGCAGTATATGATCAGAGAATTGTGGCATTGTGTCATGGCAGATTGACCCTTAACACAACAGGGGAGGGAAAGTTAGGAAAACGGGGTGAAAGCGAGCGAGCAGCCTTGAGCCGACGCGCAGCTTGGATGATGAAAATTGGGTTCAACGAGAGGCAAGGCTACGCCCACCCCCCTGCTGTGCAATTTAATATTAACTTTATAATTATTCATCAGATTTTTATAAAATTTTGTAAATAAGTTCAAATGGATATTAATGTTAATGTGTGTGAAATTAAAAAAGATGCAATAAATTGATACCTACGGAGGAATGTCATCACCAACGATAGACACGATTGGTTAAACGTTAAAAGGGGGGCGGTTCGCCATGTAGGTGCGAAGGCGAAAGTTAAGGGGGGACCTCCACGAACGGTGGACGCGTTGCGCGGAGCCACCGCGGACATTTGCGGGAAGCCGCATATAAAACTGACGGGCCGCGACAGTCATGAAGAGTGGATGGGTGTGCGTGTCTCGCAAGTCGCACTATGGATATTCACGGGAGGTCACGATTAAAAGCTTTAGAACAATAATCAATATAGTATATCATCTCTCGTGGGACTGGCGGAACAAGTTCGGAGTTTCCAAAGTATCGAAGGACATAAACTGCCGCTATTTTCAATCAATAGTAGTAGAAACCCACAACATTAAAAGAGAGAGGAGATAACACCATGTCCTGGGGAAAGAAACGAGAGAAAAAAGAGTAGAATAAGCATCGAGTGTCTTCTCGCAAATACATAGTCCGACATCCATAAATTTTCACACGAAAAATGGCAAATAATAACTGAAGTTTAAATTTATATCAATAGACGGACGTCTTCCGATTAAAATCACACCTACGGACGATCAATATGACCAATCCATATCACAAAAAAATAGAACGCTGAGCATGGATGTCTTCTCGCTATCGTGTAGACTTGATGATCTTAGCATTTTGTGGAATTTACAAGACTCTTATCAAAATAAACCAAAATTAGTGACGCATGCTACATCTTTTTTCGGAGGTTGCGAGGTTGGTCTACCATCCTTGCAACACCAAAAGAATGAATGAAAAAAAAACAAGTGAAGTTTGTGCCTTTGTGCTGTACTGTGTTCAGTACTTGTGCCCTTTTAAGAGGACGTGGGACATGTGGTTCCAAGCCGCAAAATCGACATTCACGGCGCAAGATATTGAAAACTGGGTATTGTTAATCTATTGGGTAAGGTTGCATCTTAAGATTGCCATTGTTCGAAATTTCAATGTGTGTTATATTTTTTTAATTACATACCCTTGAAAATGATGAAGTTTAGTAGACGAACCCTAACAAATTTTCACCGAAACAAAAAACCAAACCATTTCAATCCACAACACATTTGTGTAGAGGAGTTTGGATACTGCACGATACACACAGAGGCAATCACAAATACAAAATCTCTCCCGCCGCAAGTCTCGTAACAGGCCTTTCAAGAATAATTTGCGGCCAGTTAGGGACGACGTAGTTCAGGCTTCTACCCACAAATAGTGCCCTCTCCGCGAACAGGTATTCATTACAGTATCACACAGCCGGTGTCATGCGTGTTGAAGCCAAGGCATTGATAAAGATTGGGTGCGCTCACATGTCATTCTTGGTCAGTCAGCACACCAGCGAATACATGCTTCAAGTACGCAGCAAACGTTCAAACTAAACTTGCCATTAATCGAAAACCAATGAGTTAAATACCATGAAAAAATTTTACAGTGGAATTAGACATTGTCCTGCCAATGATGGTAACCCATTTATTTTCCTTACGTAAATAATTTAATAAAGAAAATTTCTATTTTTTATCAATTTTTTTTTTTATTTAAAAGTACGTTTAACAAAAAACTGTACCAAGCTTTCTTTCTTTGTGTCTGTATAACTCGAGAAAAACTTAAATAGAAAGAGCAGTCTGTTTTGCATGAAGCGCCATGTTGATGTCCCTGTGACGTAACGAAACTGTACGTTTTAAAATGTACGTAACACATAAACTACAGCAACATGCATTCAAGTCGTGGAATTGTTTTAGATTAAGTACTTTATGCAATAAAATCCATTACTGCTTGAATTCCGAAGAGTATAGGGTGTTAGTAGCAGTTAGTTTGCACAGCAAAATGTTAATTTACTCCGAACAAAATATTAACTATAGCACAGTCTGTTAAATCAAGTCGGACTGCAAGGTTTAAGCTTCAAGAAAAGGCGTAATAGTCTTTTATTAACAACAAAAATACAGTTTATGTATTGTGTACAAGTGACAATTAGAATAAAATAAATACGTTCTCTTAAGTTAAAAGTTGCAATCAACAACTTGCAGTTTGCGATGAAATCTCTGCAGCTGTAGTGTTTTTGGCTGTTGCACTGGCTGTGGCAACATCATCAAGTCACCTGCGATTGGCTGATAATTCAAGGGTTGGGCAGGTTCTTACGAAACTCTCCCCAAGCAGCTGTCAATGTCGTTCTCGAGAAACTTAAAAATTATTGAGAGGAAAAATTTACTTGTAATAAAAAAATGGCTCTGCTATATTATTTTCCTGACTCGCAAAACCAGGACATTCCATAACCAGTCAATGCTAGATTTGGTTAAACGCATTCCAGCTATTAGCTCGATTGGTTCACTTTTTGTATGCTCGCAAACTTCATTCGGCTGAGTTTTTAAATCTAAACTTACGATTCTATAACAGACCTGAAACATTAAAATGAATTTGTATGAAGTTATCACTCTGGAAAATAAATTAAATTGACAAACTCAGACCTATAACTAAAATGTCGCAATGTGTGAGCTATGAAGACCTTGCTGGCTTGCTGTCTTTACTCCTTTAAAATTAACACCAGTGAAATCATCGCTGTTGACTACCAAATCTACAACCACGCATCCCTTAACAACGGGCGAATTTCCAGAGCTTTTTAAGTAACTGGGTTTACTCAACTTTATCAGTTTTATTACGTTGTTAAAAAATTTCAATACACTGTAATCTGCATTTTGTGTAGCCAATAGGAAGGAGTAATTAACCAATGTATTAAAGCACTGTAAAAATTTCAGTTGAAAATAATTTGTTGTAAGAATTGGAGGTTTGTGGCAGGCATGGAAACAAAGTTTCAAAAGTATGCGTTGGCGGTGTTCAACCCCACACCCGTTAGAACGAAGACTGGTCGCACCATGGGGACTCTGGACAAGGAAGCCGACCCTATCTTTTATGTTGCGGGGCTGTGTTGCCAGAGCTTCTCAAAAAGAAACAAGCACAATTGTCTTGCTCTACACAGAAAGAGGAGGAAGGGTAAGCCACCTATGCCCACCAAAGGAAGACACGTGATCTAGATGCACGTTACTAACGAATGTGTGGAATAGTTAGCTAAATGGGAAGGTTACTGAAACAGGCTAATCTTTTAAAATTTGAAAGGAAAGAAAAAAAAACATGGTCAGGCCATACATCTATTTCAGTTGAATAGTTTAATGTTGTACCTTATTATAATTACAGACTTCTTGTTTTATAAAAAAAATATTTAATTAGAAAAGTAAATTGTGATATTATTTGATTAAACATGCATATCTTGATAATTGTAATTTTTTATTTAGTTTCTGAAGACACAAATATTTGTATTAAAATTGTATTTTTTCTTACCGAATGTATCATTGTTTTGTTCCTTGTACATGTTCGCTTTTATTTAAAACACAACAGGAAATTTGACAAATAAGAGGGATAAAAGAGTCAAAATGTGATTACATGTTATTCTCAATAATTTACTAACCGTATTGTGCTCTAACGTATAAAAGTTTGTGTACATAACAAACTGTACTATTTCTTTGCGTTCAGCCCCTAAGAAGGTATTATAAACTGGAGGAAAAAAGAAAATAATTAAAAGATTGATTGATTTTGCTATGTACACCTCCCAGCAGTTGCATTCTGGTTCCACGACGCTACTATTACAGCTAATCACAGAGAAACAATAACTGACTCACACACACAAACTTGCCACATGCCTGCAGGAATTCTTATCTGCCTGGGTATCGTCTTTCTCCTCCTCCACTCACAGGGTTTGCTTCATGTTACTGAACATCCGATTGTAGTGCTATCCTACGAGGAGTATATGAACCACCACAAAACCCCTGAGAAATATTTTTCTCTCTCACACTGTTAACAATGGCATGCCCAGATACTGTGTGTGCAGCAAGAGTCAAGTTAATGCTAAAACGGCACCATAAACGAGTCCAAACTTAGTCACTTATGCCTATTTGAGTTTAGACAAATACAATGCAGTACTGATTAGTAATTGATGAAAGAAAGCAAGGGGGCTGCAGTGGCCACGGTGTCAGACTTTTCGCCTCCCACTTAGGCAATCCGGGTTTATCCCTGAAGAATTTGTCCCAGACTTTTTGCATGTAAGAAGCGCAGTGGACAGTGTCGCTGGCCAATGGGTACTCTAAGAACTCCTGTTTCCTCCGCCTTTCTCATTTCATGGTTACTCCACACTTATCTCACCTCACCTCTTCAATACTTCAGGCTGGCAGGCATTAGGCTTTACTTGCTAGTCAAGCAGCCGGCCAAACCCTCACATATTTATAATGTATAATAAAAAATTCATATATAGGTGTATATCACTCTCTATCAGTAGAAAATCACATGTTGCAAAATATTGTAATATACTACAAATGAAGCAATAAAACAAACATAAAATTCACCACTCTCTATGTATTAAAATAATATTGCGTGAAAATTTTGTACATGTTATCAACATACGAAAACAAAAATTACATAACTTGAAAAAAATATTAACTTAATGTACAATTACCACATATTTCAAAATTAAATTGTAATTATCAAGCCAAGACTAACGATTGCATTAAAAGATTTTGGTACTGGTTTTGTTTATGAAGAATGTTACGTGATATTTTTATTCATGCCTTATAAACATCACCACAGTTTGTTTAACAATGAAGCCATATAGGTATCCACGTTTTGAAAACCTTACAACACATTTTCACTGTTCACGTCCAACGTCACATAACCTAATCCGCAAGTCTATGGACCATGTAAACGTGAGGATGGAACGAAATAGATCAAGGAATTTTCGTAGAAAAAAACTGGAATGAAAAATGGATGTACTGCAAAATCATTCACAGTAGTAACAACGTAGATGCGTTAATGTCAAAAATACTACTTTGAGAAAATTAATTATTAGATTTGTTTGCGATACTTCAGACTTATTTTTACAGTGGTGACTATCACTGAACTAAATTTTTGGTATTTTCAGAGTATTGTACATCTCTAAATAATGGCAAGTGTACCAAGAAACTCGTACATTTAACGGTGTGTCAGTTGTTAAGTAACTCGTGAATCAAACATATGGACATTTTGTCCGCTAACCATAATTATAGTTAAGTAATAAACATACAGCATCGTAGATTGTGTTTGCAACTTCTGTTAATGTAATACGTTTGTTAATAAAACTTTCCTATTAGATGATGGAGTGTTAGTTAAATTTCTATGTACACGACAGATGACAAAGGTCTATGTCTTATGCAAGATCACAACAACATGTTTGTTAATATTTGCTATGTTTATTCTAAAACTCAGGTAAGAGTGAACGGAGAGTAGTGGATCAAACTACCAACACATTAAATTTTTTTCCCACAAATACAGCACAGTAACTGACGCTTAAAAGGTATGGTACACAAGATTAAAAACAGTTTATTGAAATTTGCAGGAATCTGACCAGTGATCATATAGAAATCCAAAAACCAGCATTCCTAAAAACAGTTCTTTTGCCAAATTTGTGATCATTTTTAAGAGATTTTCATTATTGTCTCAAGGATTTAATGTCAGCAGAAGGCAAAATATTTTGCTAATAACCATAGACCAAATTTTCAAACTATAGTCGAAATTCCTGCAATACCATAATACTGCTCTTAATAGCACTGTGAAATTCACTGGTGAAAGTAACAAATGATACCATGCAAAGTTTTCATCTTTCCTACTTCAACGCTCAATGGTCCCTGTCAATTGACATTTATGCATCCAAATCACATCCCAGACACCTGGGACAACTTCAGGATAAAAATGGCTTACTTACATGAAAACAAATAACTACACCATACAACACTACTTAACAATGACCAAAACCAATCCTTCTGCTACCTTCTGTATCAACATTGGCTTTCATATTGGCATCTACGCACATAAACTTTCACAGAGAGGTGTCCTGACACTTTTGATCACATAGTGTATATAAGACATAGTAGGCATAGTACTACATTAATTAAAATGCATTACATAGGCACTATCATATACTACATCACACTATCAAATCTAGTCACCAAGTCAGGATTAAACTTTAACAAACATGGAATTTATTATAAGTGTAAATACCTTAAGTTTCGTAATTGTCATTATCTGAAAACCCACTACTCTCAAGTGTCCATCATCATTGAAAATTGGCACAGTTCCTTCTTTCTTGATGCACAGCCGACATATATTGTTCTCATCACAGCTAACAGGATGCATTCTATAAACAAAAGTTCAATCTGCCTGTAATGCTCAGACTATCTTTCAACTACCGGTATTGTGAAAAATTATACTATCTAAAAAAATTGTATGTCATTTTATACACTAATAAACCTCACTGCCTGTGCAAACAAATTGCTTTAAAAAAATTTATTTTTCAAACTAGGAATTTTAAACCTGTAGGGCCTATATACCATTCACGATTTTTGTACAAATGCTATAATTTATAAAAATTACACAGCCAAAGACACCCAAAGTAAGATACCGTAATCCTAATTTATAGTATTAAATCTGTGAGCACCAGAATGTTAAATTTTGTATAAATAATTTAGTTTCACATGTATTACAGAAAAATTATTTTTAAATAGCATTGCTTAGAGAGTTATTTTTATATGTCTTGTGCACCGAAATTATTATACATAAGCATTTTTTGTTTACATGGTGCATGGCCACAATATTACAGTACAATATATTGTAATATTATGTCATTCCAGAAATATTAGTTTATGAGACAAAGAGAAAACAAACGAAAAATGAAAAAAAAATAATAATAATAATAATAATAATAATAATAATAATAACAAGCCTAGTTTGGCTGTAGTCAACACATCCATAAACCAAAATAACAGAACATGAAAAATTACATAAGAAATTAGTCAACAACAAATAAGGAAAAGAAATAATAAAATAAACACCCAAAAAGAAAAGTCAAAAGACAAAACAAAATAATCTGTAAAAACCCAGGGCACCACAATTAAGACAGCACAGACAATACCGAGATGAAAATGTCCGACACAAGAAAGGTTAATACTGACGACGATGAGAACACAAGAGAATACAGCAGTTCTTCAGAAATCTACGGTGTTCTTTTGTGTCTTCATTAACCTTTCTTGTGTCCAACATTGTTTTCGTCTCAGCATTGTCTGTGTGGTCTAAATTGTGGTGCCTTGAGTTTAAAGATTATTTTGATTTGTCTTTTGACTTTTCTTTTTGGATGCTTATTTTAATTTTTCATGTCTTTATTTGTTGTTGACTACAGCCAAACTAGGCTTGTTATCTCATTTTTTTGTTTCTTGTTTGTTCTTTCTTTGTCTCATACACATAATATTGCAATGGCATATTCCCGCAAGAGTACAATACGTTATTCTGTCAGAGTGCAAGAAGCATTGAATTTTGTCATTTAAATTTTTAAGAGAAAGTGTAGCTGTACTTACATATGAAATCACGAGTTGTTAATTTGGTCAGTATTTAAGTCACTTCTATTTCATTAAAATTTAGGTTTATTGGATTTGAGTGTGTAATAACCCAACTGTAACTTTGTTTATTTTGAAAATTGAAAGTTATTCTTTAAGTTTTTAACTTCACGTTACACTTTAATTCTCAAAGCAGTGTAAGTTTCCCAAGTTGTTAGGGCACCTACGAAGCTCAAATTTGTGAACATTTTAGAAGAAGTTCTTGGTACATCCAATGGGTATGATGATGTAAATCTAGAGCTAGTCAGTCCCACCTGCTGCAAAGCAAAGCTCCTTTTAATCTAGTGTGATAAAACACTATTCCTGAAGGGAAAAAAAAATCAAAATTTTTGGACTCACTCTAACTTGCTAGCTGGACATAAACATTTAGGAATATTTTCTATTTTTTCCCCCACACAGTGTTGTCTTTAATTTAAAGCTAAGTGACAACCTACTCATTTTTACTAACAATGTTAAATACACTAGACCCTCAATTTTATGAATACTGATGGTTCCATTTATGACATTCGTAAAATTGCTACATTCGTAAAATCAATTGAGGCTAATTTTGCCCCCCAAACCTTTACTAAATTTTAAAGCTGCAATTTTTTCTGCAAAGTGTATCCAATGGGATCCCGAATTTGGTTGTGTTTTGCGGGAAAAGTTATCATTAAAATATAAATTTATATCACACGATGGACGTCTTCCGATTTAAAGGTTATCCCTGAACAGTAAATATGACCAACCATTGTCCTGGAAAAAAACAACACAAAGCACAGAGTGTCTTCTCGTGCAAATACGTAGTCTGACATCCATATTGTTTCACACAAAAATGGCAAATAATAATTGAAGTTTAAATTTACATCAATAAACACATTTTTTCTGATTAAAATAACACCTACGAACTATCGATATGACCAATCCATGTCACAAAAAAATAGACCACCTTCTCACGATTGTGTAGTCTTGATGTACCTGGCATTTTGTAGAAAAATTAACCTAAAAAGGTTTACTAGACTTATAAAAAGAAACAGAAATTAATGAAGCACACGTATTTTTTTTTAGAGGCCACAAGGTTGGTGTACTATCCTACGCAACACCAAAAGAATGAATCAAACATATACTCAGGTCTCCTGATATTAAAAAAATCAAGCGAAGTTTGAAGACAGCCTTTGTGCTGTACTGTGTTCTGTACTTGCGCCCAGATATTGAGTGTGCGGCAAGAATCGATTAAAATGCAAAAATGGTGCAGTCAAGCACAAGCTTGGTGATTTATGCCGTTTTTACCCGTTGCCCAGTCATGTTCACTTGCCAGACGCCCTGCTGATGTGTAGTGCTGATAACGTGTTGGTTTTTGTCCTGCCTTCACTTCGCTTACAGTCACGCAGTCATACACAGCACAAGCAAACACACTTCGCCATGTCGCAATATTCGAAGCAGACAAAGGTAAACATGCGTCAATCACCTGCATCACGGAGAAATCAGAGGAAGCAGACAATCTGACCACGGTGTCGGAGCCAGAAATCCTACAACCTGGATAAGCTTGCAACACAAAGAAGTTTCTCACTTCATCAGGAAAATTGAATAAATTATTAAAAACTGCCAAAACTCAAAAAATAACATATAAGATGTGATTATTTGTAATTTTCAGCGCTTGGGTGAGGGTAGAGGCGGGGTACGAAAAATAGTGTTGTACGCAAGGTAAGTTTAATAGAGTTTTATCTTTACCAGCATTAGTATACGCGTGAAAGTGAGCTGATAATGGCTAGGCAAAGGTGAGGGTTACGACTGGATATCTGCTGGGCATTTTTTCACTAAGGAGGTGAGTAAATTCACAGTTTCAGGGAAACATGTTGCAAGTTGTTTCCCCACACTGAAATTTTAGAAGGTATAATGTTGGTTGGGTGGGGGGGGGGATCTGATATGAGACAAGCATGTAACTCTGTCAGTCTTGTTATCTACAAAGAGTGTAAGGTTTCGCATGCCTTACTATAAAGATGTGAGGGGTAGATAAATTGTGTAATATAATATTACTTGCAGGCTGAACATTGCTCTTCAATGTGCACTATCACATTTTTTAACAGCTTTAACTTTATTTTTTGGACAGTTCCTGAGTATATTCGTAAAATTGCTACCTTTGGAAAATCCAGGATTCATAAAATCAGGGATCTAGTGTACTATAATGAAAAGGAAATACCACATAAAAAATAATTAAATTTTACTTTAAATTCAATAAAGTTGAATCAAAGATGTACCAGTTTGTTGTGTATGATATGATTATATTATATTCCTTACTGTTAGCAATTATGTTTTGTCTCGTCCATGTACTGTGGCTTGAAAAATGCTTTGTAGAATTTTAAGTTGAAAGTATTTTCACCAACTAAGTTACACTTTAGAAAAAACACTACCTGTCTCTCTTTAATAAAACAACCACTACTAAACACATCTGTCACATCAAAACTTATGAACCACATCACTATCAACTGGAAATATAGGGATGTGCCCGTTTCATCTATGTCACTGGTAGTGTGAATAACCATCCAAGTAGGGTCCCGCTAGCTACGATGCTGGTGACGGTTATTGTGGGGCATTGGAGCCAATGAGATGAAGGCTGCAGGCAACAAGACTATGAAAAATCAAGAGGAAGGCAGCAGACGTCAGCGTGTGGCACTGATTGGCAAATGAGAGTGCAACAATGGAAGTACTTGAGTGAAAATGCAAACAGCGAATGGTCCTTATGAATGACCGCACTGATAAACTACAGTGAAGGAGGATAAAAATTTTTACTGCGTAAATACTGAGAACAGGGTAATTTTCAACATAACATTTATGAGGGAGTAATTTAATTTGGGAACTGACATTAAGAATACACATATTACTCAATTTATTTCGAACCAAACGACTAAAGAAACATTCAGGGAAACTACAATATAGCCTACATATTAATTTTTTCTGAGCTTGCGATCATTCATTGTGTTGGTGGAAAAATATAAATACAAAAATTAAATGTAAATGTTAAGTTACAGACTGTAAATATTAAAAAATGATGTTTTGAAGATAACTGATACATTTGTAAATAAATAAATAACTTTAATTAAGCATTTCTAACTAAATTAACTCAAGCAAAATTCAAACAAAATTATACCTAAGCAATGGCTGAAAAGATCAGATAGAGGAATTAAATTGAATAAGTCTTCTATTAAACTTAATACCCAGGAGATTAAAAAAAAATTTTTGCCAATGCTTAAAAAAATTATGCAAATAAACCATACATGTAACAGAGGTTTGAAAGACAACTGAAAAAAACTAAGCAAATGTTTGGGGAAAAAAAAGAGAGAGATCATGAATTTAACAGTGACGTTTCAGTTGTTTATATATCTACACAGTGGAAACTGCAAACAATGATAAAGTACAGTAGTCAGAATTATTTAAATACCGCCACGACAGCAGTTATTGTAAAATCCAGCAAGGTGTTCAATAGATGAAAGAGAAAAACAGCTTTAATCTGTAAGTCAAGAGATTACATGTAAATGTAAATTACTACAGACAGTATGACACCAGTTTGTCACATATAGTATTTATAATTATAGGATTTGACGAGCTAACTTGGGCACATAAGATTTACCTTAATTTGGTCTAATAATTTTAAAGCTGTTGTTATTGTGTTAATATTTTAACTAAATGCAATGTATGTAAATTTATCGATTTCACTTGTGGAATTTTATTAGTACCTAGTTAGCCTGGTTAAACAAGTTGGATCACTAGGCACTAAAATGTGATATTAAAGTCTAGTCAAAATATGTTTTTAAACTGTATTTATATTGTGTTAAATTGTAATGTGTTTGAGTTGAAAGATTTTAAAGTGTGCGCCAAAGGAAGAGAATTGATCTCGCGGCGCCTAGACTGTGACTGAAGAGGGGAGTGAGAGGGGGGTGCTGACGACACAGCTCGTGGCGAGCAGACACGAGAGAGAGAGAGAGAAAACAAAAGTGAGTGCGGCCTAAGGCAGGTAGACTGTGCATGAACTGCGACCGAGGGCGGACCTACTAGTATCGGGGTGATAGGCCACGCATCTGACACATTTCATGGAGAGAAATTGTTTTAAATTTTTGTCCAGGGAAGGAGTGAATATCCTGGCATTTCCGGAACGGTAGCGAAGCGAACTGCCCAGTGCTAAGCGTAAACTGCAAACCTGCGAGCATCAAGAGGAAAGTAATTTTCCCGAGAATTGATGTGTCTGCCTTCAAGAAACTGTAAGTTATTTCCACCCATATTTTGTAACCTGCCCCAAAGGAATTGCGAAGATTTCATGAATTTACAATTCATAAATTGCCACGAGAAGTTTGTGCTCAAACCACACGTCTGTTCATTTTGACTGTGAAGTTACCTGCTCGCACCCTCTCAATTTTTGAGAACTATTTTACAAATTTATTGATGTTAAAATTGAACTAAATATTGTGATCGCAAAGGACAGCTCCACCCGGAAAATTTTTTCTATTTTGATTGAAGCTAATTTAAATATGTAAATTGATTGCGTATATCTATCTATTTCAAGATATTGTTGATTTTGTAATTCTACCTGCTACTTATGAACTAATTAATTTAGAGCAGTATGAAACGGTAGTTACAAGACCATTTGACTCGTTAGGTTTGTCAAATTTTTTGTCAATGAATAGACCCTGTAATAAAGTAAAAATAGAAATTTGTCATTTTTTTTTATTAATTTGATTAATATCTCATGAAGCATATTCCAGGTTTACGCTTATGGATTTACCCCACAAACATAATATAACAGCATGAAACAAAATTTATACAGTTGATGTCTGCTAAGTACCCATGGAATTGCGGGTTTTTAGAATATCCCTATGATCATTCAGGGGCTTTGTAAGACCAGCAGGCTCAATTATTATTCTGCACTACTCTGCTTGCTGTTTTCTATACTTTGTGTGCGTTTGGTGTGTACAGACACAATGGTGTGGGTCCCTGTAGGACATCTACCTCAGGGTCACTGCAGCCAAAGGGTGTTTTAAGGGAATAGAACCTTTGACAGACACCAAACCAGAAAGTCTTTTAAAATTTTGCTCTGCAGTAGATAAGCACTGCCGTTCGCTCTCCTGTGAGCCAAAGAAAGATGTCATAATAGTTGTTATTTTTACTTAAAAATTTAATGGAATACATACAGCATATCCATTGTTGCACGTAAGGCAAGTACTGTATTATACTTACGTGCAGCAATGGATATGCTGTATGTATTCCATTAAATTAAATCATAACACATTTCGAAAGTAATCTACCTATACTATAGATAGATTACTTTCAAAATGTGTTATGATTTTATTCCTGACATTGTTTTATATATTCACCGTTTGTTCCACTTATTTGTCATATTTTGTAGTTTCCATCTTTTACTCTCATCACTGCTTATTTACAGTATGTTTGTTTACTTTCTTGTCCCCTGTGCAGAAATGGATAATATCCAAGTGAACATTTCAAACAATCGTAGAACATCATTGCCACATAATTTCAAAGATAACTCCATTACAAGTTCATTCGACTAGTAAAGTAAATTCTAACAAAATACAAGTAAAAAAAATCTGAACACAAACTTAGTAAAAATGTCTGTGACTTATATTGTCGTAGCAGGCCACAGACCAGGTGGAGTTGCACCTGGTCGCGGCAGGTGTTCGCAGAGTGTCAGTGGCAGGTGTGCGCTAGTTGGTAATGGCAGATGTGTGGTACTTGAGTGTGTGTGGCAGATCAGTAATGGCAGCAGGACGTGTGTGAACTTGACACAGATGTGCGATACCTGCCATCCCGGCCGCCGCACAGCCATCTGCCAGTGCAGGACAGATGGCTTCGCCGCCCCCTCCCTCTATCAGTGCATGAAGAAGGCAGTCTGGAAGCAGCAGCCGCGATGGACGGAACGAGAGAGACGTGGTGCGCTTTGGGACTCTGATTCGTCCAACGAGAAACGTAACGCACGTGTGCAACTATCCGGCCCAGTGTTTTACTTTGTTTCGCCATTTGGAACTGGCTCACTTAAGGCCCTAGAGTATGGGGGTGTGGACCTCCCATAAGTGTCCATGTAAGGTGTAGTTTTCCCCAGATCCTCCTTGCTCTTCCCGATCAGCAGCTGTTTCGATTCGCCAGGTGAGATAGGGGCACGCCGGCACAAACAGACCACGACCCATCAAACCTCGTGTTCCCGGCTACACGCTTAACCGGATGGCACCCAGAGCATTCCAACGCAGCTTCGTTCCTATCTCACTCTCACCGGACACGGCGTCAATATAAAGTAACTATATTTCTTAATTCTTACTTACATTAACAGTATTCAAAATGGTGTCTATAAAGAATAACTAGCACAAGAAAAAAAGGGTACTAATTTTGTTTAACATTGCTGTAATTTGTACATAATTTGTCATATGTAAGCACAGGTACAAGTTAAGGCCAAAAATATATTAGAAGTATTTGTCATATGCACGGTCTAAGAGGAAGAGGTCTTGACACTGCCTATTCTCTCCAGCAAGAGAAAACTACTCCTTTTTTGTCGCCGAGTGCTAGTAGAACATTTGGTGGAAGATTTGTCATGTTTACATCTGCCAGTGTTACAATTTTCGCAATTATTTATATACAAGTACGTTAATATGGTAAGCTGGTATAGTGGATATATGTTTTGTTTCCATAAATGCATTGACATGTGTGGAACTGTTTATATAAGTAATCTGAAAAAAAAATATTATGTACTACTGTTTTAGTAAACACATTCAAACAAAATTTTAGAATCCTTGCAAAGTGTGTTTACATGTAAAAGCTTTAAAAACTAAATTTTCGTGGTTGAAAAAAGAAACGTGTTCCAATACAAAATTACATTTAAATTTTTCCTTCCATATAATATACACAATTCCGATAACACCACATTTTAAGCTAAGCCAAATACAAAACAAGACAAATCTTCCACTAAATTACTACTAACGCTCAGTGACAAAAAAGTAGTCAAATTTTATTCCTCAGTGTCGAGACCTCTACCTTCATAGAACGTGGTCATACGTAAGCATACAAGTTAAGACCGAAAGATATGTTAGTAGTTGCAGACCGTAAAAAAAACTAGCACTATTTTAAAACTGTTCAAATTACCTTGAACTGATTGCAGCAAGATTGCTGCTTGCTGAAGTCGAAAGAGTCATCTAGCTAATGGTTGAGGAAGGTCGCGACGGATGACCACCTCGAACTGCAGTGGCTCAACTCTCGTTAAACAATGTTCGCTTCAGAAGATGAAACTATACTTCTGCAACTATCACAGTGTGCCTGGCACCAATCCACAAGATCAGTCACATTTTACACTTACAGCCTATTCATGATAAAGCTAACATTCTTTACCAATAATATAATTATATTGTAAGAAGTCTTGCTAAATTGGCTTTTAAAGAGTAATGAAATGTGTGTTTTAGAAGTAACATGACAATGCTCACATTGACGAGTGGCACAAGGATTTATGAGCAGGACTAAAAATGTGCTAATTTTATTGTGTTTATATTACACAAACACAGTTTTAAGAAACATGGTGGGCAAATGTCTTTCACCCACTTCCCAGGTGGCACACCTATATATTTATCATTTTAAAGCTACAAACAATAATATCCTATACTTTAATTCTTCAGACATTAGCTGCAATATATTTTCATGACTACATTGAATTGTTGGCTGACAATTTTTTTACAATAGGCTATATTTTTAAAACGCTATTACGATCTAGTTAACTTGCAGGAGGCCTAGCTGTTATTTTTACAATTAAATATTTAATGGGTAATTATAGTACATAACAGGTTTATGAGCGATGGAATGTAGACGTAAACATCTGTCTTCATACCTCCTCTGGCCCTAGCCAAGTATTGACATGCAATTCTACAGATAGGGTTAGGTAGGAACGGTATGGGAAGACAGGAAAGGGAACCAGGACACAGGGTTATGCCTCCCCTGTATACTCGTTAGCCGCACAGACCATGAGAACTAAGTAATTAACAACCAAGGTCAATGTGTAGGCGCAGTAATTCAACCATTATCAGAGCGGCAACCCTTAAAGAGGCTTATGCACCTGACGCATGAACAGTGTTGTAGCGTGCCACACCTATTTTTTTATACGTGAAACAGTTAAACTTATTTACAACATGTGTTATGAAACTAGCACACAGTTAAATAAAACTAAAGTTCTACCATTTTAAAAATGCAACAAGCTTATTAGAAACATGATTTGGAGCCCCTAAAAATTACTAGGCCCTATAAAAACAGCATTTTTATACGACACCTGTAAGTGGAAAAATACCATCCGAATTCGTAAAACGCAAGCAACATTAGAAGCATACGTTGAACTTTGCTACAAACTTCTCACAATTAAAATTGTAGGGTCACCTCTTTAACACGGGTGCATATGTGTGTTTGATTAATTATGTAATTTTTAAGTGATAGTAATGTTTACATGCTTGATACACAAGGTCTAAGATGCCTACATAGTGTAATCATATTTAGGAAAATATGCCTAAATTATTATTTTGAATTTGGCAGTTATGCAATGCTAGGTGCCCGCACACACATAGTGCGGCCAGCTTGCGCAATGCTCGCCCAAGTTGTTGTTCAGCGCAGCCAGTTGTGTTTACACGAGGTAGGTAGCTACACGTGTGTTTAACTGATCACCATCTTTCTGTTAGGGTAACTCATTTCTCATTTTGGAAACTTTTAACCCCTCCTTCACGCATGTCACCGCCTCACCACCACTAAAGACCTTAATGTCGAGCGCTGTCCAAAAATCTCTCACTCATGTCTTAGGAGACAGTCATAAAACATTTTAAAATTGCCTAGAACTTGGACTGCTTGAAATGGTGAAATTTCGGGGAGAAGATTGTTAACAAAGTTCCACAACTTTCAAAAATTTTCGAAAGCACTCGTGCAAATTGAAATAGCCTACTAGAATGATACTCATATGCACTGAGAATTTTGCCCTTTACTTTCAGTGTTTGTTGCACTCATTTATTGAAACAAATGTAGGACTTTACAAACAAAATAACAGAGAAATAACTTATTACACCGATCTCACATTAATTACGAACATTATTTTATACGTGGGTGAGGCTTAGGCCTACCTTCAAGCTAGTCCTAGGTTTAGAATTTTACTAGACCAACATAAACACTAAAAAAAAAATCAACACAATTACCTATGATTACTATTACATCGTGGTTCAAGGATTGTCCACAATAAACACATAGCTCTTTACAAAGGACCAGCAGTAGCCATGCTGGGTTATTCACTTACCCACACAAAATTACTATATTTAACATAAAACAACTGACTAACTAACACTACATACACATTTCCACCAAACTACCCCTCCACACATAGCTTATTATGTATTTTCAAAATTACCTTCATATCACTTTCACCAAAAATGTTCTTACATTCTCTTCTACCCAATATTGCCACACACTTGTACCTACCAAATGAAACCTTACTTTCCAAGTATGATTTTTCATCTCTATTTATACCTTTCACTTCGTAATACACAGATTTCTGTATTTTTTACTGAATTGAAACTCTGTGAACATATGAAATGTTCAATAACTTACTTATCGTTAAAATTAACAACATTACTTTCACTCATCCAGCAGTCTTTCCACTCTGCTCATCAATATTCCATGAGGAACCTCGTCAAAGGCCTTCTCAAAATGTATGAAGCACGCAACCACCTGCTTCCCCTCATCAACTGCCTGGACCAGATACTCCAGCAAACTGAGCAAACCTGCCAACTGACTCTCAAATGAATATCCCTTTCTAAATCAGTGTTGGTATCCCTGTATCCATTTGCTGTTGTTCATAACATTTACCACATATTGTACAGTCAATCTCTCCATCAGCTTCCCTGTATTCGATGTGAGATTCACTGGCCTGTAACTACCTGGCTTCCCTTTATCCTCTCCTTATACACTGGGACTACTTACGCCTCCTTCCATTCTTGCAGTAACCTACCCTCCTCCAGTGACCTACCAAACAACACCTCCAGATATCTAACGAGTACACATTTAAGTAAATAAATAATAAATACTAGCAACAGAGGACGCTACACAATGTAAGTACCGGTATCTAGGGTTGTGCTGCAGTGACACCTTAGGTGGACAAAACAGTTGGAGAGAGTGGTTACGAAGGGGAGAAGAGCTTTAGGTTTGCTGGGAAGGATACTGAATGGGGCTAGCTATGAGGTGAAGGAAAAGGCATACTGTACAATGGTGCGGCCTATGCTGGAGTATGGCGCGGCAGTGAGGGACCCGTACGTCGAAGTTGAAGTGCAGGACATGGAAAAGGTGCAGAGAAGGGCAGCGAGATGGGTGAAGGGCAGGTAGAGAAGACAGGGGCAGGATGGAGGAGAGGAAGGTAACTATAGGCCATCTGTGATGAAGGAGGGTTGAAAGACTGGTCAGAATGTACAGAATTGTGAACGGAGAGGGAGGATGGGGAGGGGTATTTTCTTTTTCTTTTAGAGCTCTATCAACGCATATCAAAGAACATAAAAACAATTGCAAAAAAAAGGTGAAACCCAAAATCTAGACTGGGAAAATAGCCACAAAATCTTTTGGGAAGACTCTAAACCACTTACACAGGAAACTGACAAAATTAAAATAAAAATAAAAGAATCAGCCTTTATTATTAGCAATAGCAATATTTTCAGTCTACAGAGTATTGAATTAAAAAATATGTGGATCCCATTGATTAAAAGAGCAACAACTTTACAGCACAAAACAAAAACGAACACTCAACCCACCACAACCAGAGTCAATACATGCTGCGCGACCAATCAGGAGACAGCTCATCTCTCATTGGCTGAGCAGGATAAGGGGCTTTTACCCTATATGAACCAATGGTTTTTCCAGTCTCCTCATCAGTCACACTCGTGTTCCTAAACCCTGTGTGTCTACCTGATGACGGGAACAGATTCCAGTTCCCGAAACGTCATCAATACTGACTGTTTGGAAAACTACTGTGTTTTGTTTCATCTCATCGTTTGTGTCGTTTTTCCTGTTTGTGTCCGACATCTTTGTGTTTTGTTTTGTCTCATCGATGTGTCATTTGCTGTATTTCTGTTTCTGTTTCGTCTCATTGTTGTGTCGCATGTAAATTTGGGTTTCTTTTTTTTATTTTTGTTATTTCTTTTATTTTCTGTTTGTTCCTTGTTTTATCTGACCCGATTCCAGTTTTGGAAATTCATGTTGTGTATGTATCCTGATGACTAAAGCATACTCTGCTTATTTATGTTTTCTTGTTTTATTTTTTAGTTTTCTTTTGACAGTCATTTATTTCGCAATGGAGTATGTCCAAGCAAATAAATCCAATTAAAATTTGTTTTACAAAAACTGACTGTCATATTATAATTAGGCCTAAAACCATAGTGGACAGAAAACTGAGGCATTATGGTAATATAAGTATATATCACAGTTGGTATGCCATTAGGTATCCACCTAGCATGTAGCTGCCTGCCTTTCCTCTTTAACTTTACTATCTCCTTATCATGGTATGGCGGATCTCCCTTAACCCTATAAAATAATAATAATAATAGATCCTTGCAAATGGGCTATCGCACGGTTGCAAGTCCACATCCTCAATTCATTCTCCCTCCAGACCCCTTCTGAACTGCCCCACACTCTCAACCCTCACCAGCTCCTCTCTTAGCACGTTCCACTCCCTCACCGACCTGACCATCATCGACTGCCTACTCCTCTCCGTCCTCCTCCAAACTCTCTGGAGCTTCTCACTGTTGTTCCCTCTCCCTCTGTAATCACTTCTGATCAAATGAGTACCCAACCCTCTCCATCCCCCCACACCTCTCACCACCTTGAACAACCTAACAAGCCTCTCCACTCTTCGCCTGTCTCTCAAAGTACTCCAACCCATTTCCTTCATTATCACTGATGGCCTGTAGTTTCCCTCATCCTCACCTTCCTGCCCTTGCCCTCCTCCTGCCCTTCACCCATCTTGCTGCCCTCCTCTGAACCTTCTCCAACTCCTGCACCTCTCCTGCATTGTAAGGATTCCACTCCGCTGCTGCATATTCCAGCATTGGAAGTACCATCGTGACGTATGCTTTCTCTATCACCCCACCACTGGCCCCATTCAGGACCCTTCCCAGCATTCCCAGGGCCCTCCTTCCCTTAGAAACCACTTTTCTTAATTGTCCCTTCCACCCAAGGTCTTCCTGTAATACCACTCCCAAGTACTTCTATTCATTCACCTCTCCTATCTCCTGCTCTCCCCATCTGTACCTGACCCTGCTCTTTACCTTCTTCTTAGTAAATCTCACCACCTTCGTCTTTTTTACATCAATCTTCATTTTATTAGATGCTGTCCAAATGTTATCCCCTGCTACCATAACAAAACTGTCTGTACCCAAGCCTGTAACTTATTTCAATTAAAATCAAAACCTCTCTCATAACTCTAACAACACTATACGTAGTGGAAATATTGGCATAGAAACTTATTACAATAATTCCTGAGTTAGGCTTTCAAAATAGGTAACCAATACCACACTTCGCAACAATGTAATACTGTAAACAGCTTTAAAGTAAATTCAATGGACACTCATAGGTCTAGGAACACACAAATACCACCATATATAAACAATCTTCCCAAGCATTTCAAGATAAAGGAGCACTTTCTGTGCCGGCTGCATTTTTATTATTTATTTTTGTCGAAGGCGTTTGCTACTACCACCGGTAGGCCTACGATTGACTGCAGTAACTTATTATTCCCGTAATTAACAATAAATTTTCAAACAACAACATAATGGTTTGAAATACTACCTCCAATAAATTAAAAAGGTAATTTATACTAAACTTACTTTACTTTATACACAACAGCCGTCTGCCCGGGCTTCTTGACTTCACTCGTAGAAATCATAGAATACTGGCAAAATATTTTATACTTGTCTGTGGTATGCTGGCCGGGCCGCAACGAGATAGTAAACATAGAGGGGCAGAAGCACTTACGAGCCCAATCGAACTTATGTCGGCCATGTTTTCCATCGTCAAACCAAAGGAGCGTGGCAGGGTGTTGGTTAGGGATAATTACGTTTATATACCGATAACACGGTCTTAGAAGAACAGGTCTGGACACTCGCCTGGATATTTGACCCCCTTGTTGTTTGGCTGTAGATCACCAACTTACCGAGAATATTGTGTTTTATTGGCGCTGATGTTACGGCGGTCGGACTAAACTCCGCCCACTTCCTTTCCGCTAAGATAAACAATTTATCAAAACGTATTTTTTATCAATTTATGAAATACTTTTTTCGCTCACAAATTTAAGAAAAGGCTCCAGGGGGTCTATTCACTAACTTTTAAGGTAACCGTAACTTGAGAATTACGGCCAGTCACCTTAACATTTGCTGTAAATTTTCCCGGAGCGATTCAGTAAGCATTTTGCTTACCTTAACTTGAAAGTGAGCGACCGTAAGTTAACAGATGGGTTCTAGGGTGGTGTTAACTTACTGGCTTGCCGTAACTTGTTTACAAATGTGTAAAAAATCATGGCGGATTAGTGAGGTTAGAACATTTCATAGTCCGAAAAGACGATAGTGAAATTAATTTATGTTGGATTTGCGAAAAATCCACCGTAACTTAAATCATTATTATTTTAGATGGAAAAACCACACAGCTCGTGTGTATATTCGTCTTAATAAAATATTTGTACAGGGAACAGTATCTACCGAGTGATGAGCCGTATTTTTGACGTATAATTATCGGTATTGCATATTCAAGATGTTAATTAATGACAAAACGCGAGCTGTTTGCAATTAATAAGTGTCTGTGGTTTAAGCGAAGGGTTTGTTGTCCAAATTGTGTGTGGAAACATATTGTGTGTCAGACCGGCTTGCTTGAATACTCTTGTATGTGTCTTTTCTTTTTTTCAAATCGCTGCTGCATAAAATAAATGTGTTTTGTTGAGCCTTTAAGTTACGTGTCCCAAATAAACCATTATAATTAAAATCAGTGCGGTATACGAGCTAGGTTATATTTAAGAATATTGCACATTAGTACAGTAACTTAGGCCTTGTTAGGCCCTCGGAGAAAACACTTTGCAGTTGTTTTCATTTTCCTACAGTTCAACATTTTTTTTGTTTGAGGAATTGAATTCCTTCTATCCAACTAATTACTCGCAGAACTAACTGAGCCAGCCGTTACATTTCAATATACAGATGTCACAAAGTCACCCCTGCTTACAGTAAGTTATATGTAAAAGTTCATACCAAATAAAATTTAAACCCTCTGTAAAACAGCATTATCATGACTGTGTAAACTATTTTTAATAATAATAATAACCTTGCAATTGGGCTGACACCTGCAGACAACTACTTAACCTCTCAAACGTTTTCCCTCAACAAGTGCTTCGTGAACTTCCACACATACCTACCTGTCACCAAATCTTCCTGCAACACAATCCACTACCTAACTGTTCTCAT
>PNEQ01115154.1:12157-24097 GCA_003012365.1 Medauroidea extradentata | reverse complement strand
AGAGTGGTGAGGGCTCTACCACAGTTGAATAACAAAAACAAAGCAGAATTAAGACGCTGGGAACTGGCACATCAATACATTACAAAATCCAGACAGCCACCTGGCCTTAACCTCAGATAACAAACCCTTATTTCAAACTTCCCGCCGCACCTTAGTTCGCCCTCTGGCCGCTAGGTGTACTGATTACCAACCACCGCTGAACAATAGACTTCAGTGTGCCTCCACTCACCTGATGAAGCAGATGTAGTCTGCGAAACGTTGTGACCGCGCGTCCGCGGAGAAATGTGTTCGTCCTATGTGTGTGTGTTTCTATCTGCAAGTACCATCCTGTGAGTACTTGTGCACAACTCTTTCTGTTTTATTAATAAAAAAAATTTAGGGAGACAGGATATATCTACATATATTTTTTTATGCACACATTTTAATTCAATTCAATGTATTTATTCAAGTTAGTAAAAAAGGTTTACCTAACATTTAGTTTGGTCTCCTTGAGCACAAATTGCTATACGTGGAGATCTTGACTAACAAGTTTGGGTCAGAGTCGAAGGCACCAATGTAGTATACAATAGCAATAATACACAATTTTTTTACATAAATATATGTGAGTGAGTGTGTGTGTGTGTGTGTGCGCACGCGCACGCGCGTGCGTGCGTGCGTAAGTATGACAATTTTAAGGGTGGCTTTCCCTTTTGGCGTAGGCACCAATTACGGGGTGAAAAGGGCTGAAATGTATTTTTCGGATTCCTCAATATCTCATAAACTTGGAGAGGTATCCTTGGGAATTGGGGATTCAGAGTTGTAAAATGTGTGTGTGCGTGCACGCATGTGCTTGCGTGTGTATACATGTATGCATACATAAAATTGGAAACAATTTTGATATGTATAAATATAACTACGTTATAATAATTCCTGTCTAACAAAATAAAAACTGTCCTACAAAATTTATTTTATTAACATGGAAATAAACACACTTCATAATTTTATGGGAAAAAACTTGTTCATCGTTAGTCAAAAATTGGTTGCACTCAGGGCCAGATTTACTGTCTGTGGGACCCTAGGCTGAGTCTGTGGTGCGGGCCCTTAAGGGAGGGGGGGTTTATGGATACGGGAATATTGAGTACCCCCTTCCACCAGTGAAGCAGTGGGTGGGTAGTTACTTATTTAACATTAAAAAAGTATGTTTTTGAGCAATTTTATTATTGGAAAACCATTTTAATATTATTAAACTGTATACAATTTAACCAGAACTAATGCTTGCCTTCCACCCGATGATCCGGGTTCAATCCCCGGCCGGGTCCCTCCGACGGAGAGTCATCAAGCTGTTTTATTGCACTTCACCTAAAGGCGATAGGACATGTGACTCTCTGGCTTATTTCACTGTTATCACCCCCTCGTTTCTAGCCAATGAAAATGTTTAATTGATCTAACAGACGGTGACCTTAAGTATTTGATAACATTTTAAAATTAATTTTGATGAACTTACCACTTTGGTGTCTTTAGTTCTGAGGTTTACTCAGTCTAGCTGGTGAGCATGTAACATCATCATTGTTTGGAGCAGCAGATGAACTATGATTAAACATGATATAATCGGCCATACATCGTGACTTGGCTATAACTTCTTAGTTTTTCTTTTCTTGCTCTTTTTCAATCTTCTGTTTGGTGCTTCTGCTTTTAAATACCTCTTTACTTTTATGGCGATTAGTTTGTATTTTATAGCGATCCATAATAACTACTAGATTTACTTTGTTGTTACGAAATCATTTAAATAAAGGCTAAAGTTGCATATTAAGATAAAAAAAAATAATAAATGACATACGTGATCACTGAAACACCGAAACACACACTATGACTAGAGAATGGGTCATAAATCCACAAATAATATGAACGTGCACACCAATCCCCAGATCAGCGTGAACACTAAACAATGTCTTTTGCCTACTGTGCAATTTGTAAGGGAGACATTCACCTTTCAAAAATAAATTTTGAAATTGTATTTTGGCAAATTTATGGAAACAACTTGGTGTTAACTTTCAGTTCTGTGCACAATGATTAGTGTTATAGAGATCTTCGACCAAATCCAAAAACTGCTCGTTAAAACTTCCTTCATGAAAATAACAGGGGTGATCACCCTCTTATTGACTAGAACTTTTGTGGTATTGAGTTTTATGAACGTTTCATGTTGCTTTTCTGAGCAGTACATCCTAAGCAACATAGAAGGTCTTATTTTTTCAAGACACTAGAATGTACCTTTTACTTTAAATGCATTCTAGTGTGTCTTGTGTCAACAATACAATACCTGGCATGTAGGCAGAAACTGCTACACCCACAATGTAATTGCACACAGCTCACTTGTAAATGCATTCTGCACTTTGAAAAAAAAAAAAAAAAAAAAAAAAAAATCCTGTGCTACAGTTATTTAAAACCATGTCATGTATTTCAACCAAGTAAACCTCAACAAACTTACTTTCAAGCAACTCCATTCACTGGCATGTCTTTCACACACAATTTTTTTGCATGTTGAATATGTGAATTTCTTTAAAAAGCAACAGAAATTCATGTGCTAACGATGCTACTGCAGCATCTGATTATTTTTATGATTTATTTCTTGTAAACTGTGAATTTTAGTGATTTTCAAAAAGAGGACCTTTTATGTTTCTTGGTATGGTTTGCTCAGAAAATTAACATGAAATGTTTGCAAAACCCAACGCCACAGAAGTTCTACTCAATGAGAGTGTGTTATTTTTAAGAAGGGGAGAGTTCTAAAGAGCGGCTTCTTGATCTGTTGAAGATCTCAATGATACTCAACATTGAACACAGAATTGAAATTTAACTCCTCGTCGTTTCCAATACTTTGCCAAAATACCATTTAAAGTTATATTTACAAGTGTGAATTTCGAATTACGAATTGCACTACACCAAAATTTCATCGTGAAACATACCTTATTTGTGGTAAACAATCACGTCCCAAAGTTTGTAACATATTCGACGCCCATGACTGCTCGTCAGCAGGGTATTATAAAATTCGGCAATTAGACTATATAAATCACTAGATCTGGGTACAAAATCACCACCGTAGAATACTATTGATCATATGATCGCCAGTTGTGATAGGTGCGTTCTTCCTCCAGCCTGGCGGGTAGGCAGCGATTTACTTGTGACTGCGTTGCGGGTTGCGAACGCCTCAGGTGTATTTTCATTTGATAAATGATTGTGCAAAGCGCGTATATGCGTGCACCAGACAGTTTCTATCGCGACGCATCTTGTGTCTGCGTCGTGAGGTTGATAGTCGTACACACGGAGTTTTCGTACTCTCGTATTCAAATTCGGTGGTAAATTGAGTTTTATAGGATTGCAAATTGCCTGTCACAATTTACTTTGTCCGCAATACTTGCAAGGAGGAAAGTCTCGCAGTAGCTACCGTTTCAGTGGACTGAGTTATGTATGTTAACAAAAAAAAAAAAAACAGTAAACGTATACGCCTGGCGGCGGTTAACGCAAGGTAAATAATGTTAACGGTTACAGCACATCTGAATTTTTGGAAAGAGGGGTGGGGAGAGCGCTCGACCAAAGACGACTCTAGCCGTTTAAAAGGTTACCGCCGTTTCGAAACATTGGTGTTAGGTAATTCTTGGGTACGGACTGTGTTACGCGATTCTGTGGTGAAAACTGAAGTAGAAAAGGCTCTTTGGTTAAAAATCTTAAGCCCAGTAGTCCAGTTGTATTGATCACTCTACAGTACTTCCTCAATCTGTATGCAATTCGAGAATACAATCTGCGCGAAATGAATCTTTTCGGGTTCAGTAATTTTTCATGGTATCACTGTTGGGCGAAAACCGTTTTCGGAATTAAGATAAAACTGTATTGTATGAAAGGAAAAAAAAAATTGTTTTACGCGCAATACACGTACTATTAAACGTGTATTCGATCTCTTTGTCTACGAATAGAAAACACATTTGTATGCTTCTCTAGTTTTGGTTTCTAGACACCACGTTAAAATAAATTGTTTCAGGGCACCTCAAAACGGCTTTTTCAGACTGCTGTCACTTAGAAAATAGCAAGAGCAACCTGAATCATAAAATATAAATAGAGAAGCACGCGCTGGACTTTACCGTGCACTTTCGCTTTCCGAAAATAAAAACGCTTAAATTCGCATTAGAAAAAGCCAACACAATGATTTTGGTGCTTTAACTAAATATTTAGAAGTCTGCTTTGATAGCAAAATATTTTTAAAATGCTAGCACAATTTATTGGCTTAAATTTTATTGATAATACGTTAAAACGACTCTGGCGAATTTCTACTGACTTTTACGAAGGAATTTAGAGAAATTCTTTGAAAAACATTGGCAACATTGGTTGGTGGGTGGGGAATACCTGTACTTGTCAGGCGGTGGCTGGTGCCGGACTTCTTGCTTTTTGGGAAGTAGAATAGGGTAGGGTTTGTGTTAAGTTTTGATTTACAGAATGACATTGCGTTTTCAAGGATATAAAAAAGTGGCATAAATGCTTAGATTATTCTCTTTATCACTGTACGTGTATTACTTATAAAACTGGTTGCAGTAACGTAAGTACATACGATTTCCTTCGTAATTTTTTTTTTATATGAAACAAACATGAGCGAGCTGTGTATCATGAAACGAGGGGGGTTGCTCTGTGTGTATAGTCTTTTATTATTTTGAAGGCAATTTTGTTAAATTTTCGTGAAACTTGGAAAAATAGTAAAATTATGCAAATGGCAATGTCCCAAGTTCGGTAGTATTTTTGGATTCAGAACCTATTAAATGTTGTTTATGATAAATTACTAATGTTCTAATCGTGTTTATTTCAGGAGATTTCCTCATGTGTTCTAACTCATTAGCTTCGACTAGTAGAGATAGACTGTTGAGAACAAAATGAAGATACATGTGCTTAAAACTAAGATAGTGAGGTTTAGTACAAGGAACAGTACTTAGAAGGGATATGCTCGTACAGATATGAGATGGGCTAGATATAGCAGAAGCAGGAGAATATAAGTAATAATAAAAAATTTGTGCTGCAGGGTGATTTTAGGTGGAAAAAAACTGATACTGTAGTGAGAGTGGTTACTAAAGGAAGGAGTGTGTTACGTATGCTGTGAACATAAAAGCTGTAGCTAGGGAGGAGCCACCCCTAGAAAATTATTAGGCCCCTTAAAAATATCTCAGATCCTAACCTACTATTTAAGTAAAGAGCTTTGGATACTCACAAGGGAGGAAGGGGCTTTAATTCTCCCTACAATGAAATTTTCAGTACGTCAGTAGCTGGGAAGGGAGTCATCTGTGAGGTAAAAGAAATGGAGGTGTATTACACAGTGGTATGCCTAATGTTAGAATATACTGCTGCAGAATGTGACCCATATATAGAGCTGTAGATGCAGGAGTTGGAGAAAGATGGGTGAAGGGTAAATGGAAAAGACCGAGGGAGGATGAAACAAACTATAGGCCTTCACTGATGATGGAATAAATGGGATGGAGTCTTTTGAGGACAGGAGGACAGTGGAATGGCAGGTCAGAATGTACGGGATGGTAAATTGGGTTTCGTGTTGAATAAGGGCAAGTACAAGTGAAGATGAAGTAAAAGTGAGAAAATTCAGAGGGTATGGAGGAGAACAGAGCGAAGTAGACAAGGACGGTGAAGGAATGGAATGTATTGCTGGAGGAGTTTGTGACAATGAAGGGGGTTGGAAAATTACGGAAGGACGTGAATTTGGACAGAACTCATCACTGGGCAGCAGTCCAATTGTGAGTGTTAAATTATTATTGTTATTATCGTTATACTATTATTACAAATTATTAAAATTATCTACATGGCTGCATCTCCACGTAATATTGGGATCTGGAAAGTCTTAATAACAATATAATATATAATAAGTTTTTCCTTGCAAGTGGGCTACCGCCCAGTGGCGAGTGGACTCTTCCCCATCATTACAATACTGGTCCACTCCCTTACCGTCCTAACAAGCATAGACTGTCTACCCCTCTTCGTTCTCGTCCACACTCTCTGAATCGTTTAACTGTTGGTTCCTCTCCCCTTAGTTAGCCTGCAGTGCAACCTTCCCCACCCACCCTCACCATTCATCACCTTGTGGCTTGTATATCCTGACCAACTTTTCTCTTCTCCTCCTGTACTTCAGTGGTTTCCATCCCATTTCCTTCATCGTCACTGTAGGTCTGAAGTTTCTTTCCTCCTCACCATAGTATCCGTGCCGTTTCCATTTATTCATTACCCATCTTGCTGCCCCCTTCTCTGCACCTTGTCTTGTTCTTGTACTTCCACCTCCACATACGGATCCCACTTTGAGGCTGTATATTCCAACATTGACCGAACCAGTGTGCAATATGCCTTCTTCCCTTCACTACTAACTCCCTTCAACACTCTTCCCAGTAGGCCCAAAGTCCAACTTTCCTTTTTTACCACTCTTTCCACCTGTTTTGTACACCCCAGATCAACCTGTAACACAATACCTAGGTAAGCATATATTCTATCGCTTCCTCTATTTCCTACCCATCCCTTCTGTATATGTCCCTGCTAACTATTTTCTTCCTAGAGTAAACCTCACCAACTAGTCTTTAGCATATTAATTTTTATTTTGTTCTCCTCTGTCCAAAACCACAGCCTATCAATATCTGCCTGCAAGTTGTTACCACTGCCTACCTCTGTGTACAGCAGACAGTCATCAGCAATCAATTTTATTTTTGCTATAATCCTGAAGCCCATGTCATTCACCATTAGGGTGAACAACAGAGGACCCATTACACCCTGTGTAACCTCTCCCTCCTCTGGCATTGCTTTCCCCCACTCTCACCCTCTGCCTACGTCCCCTGAGGAAGTCCCCAATTCATTTCACCAAAGACTTGTCATCTTGCAGATGATCTAACTTGTCCATCAATGTTCCATGTGATACCTTGTCAAATGCCTTCTCAAAGTCTATGAAGCAGGCATTTACCAGCTTCCCTTCATTGACTGCCTGCACTATATCTTCCAACAAACCTGCCAA
Source organism: Medauroidea extradentata (assembly GCA_003012365.1). Classification (NCBI taxonomy): domain Eukaryota; kingdom Metazoa; phylum Arthropoda; class Insecta; order Phasmatodea; family Phasmatidae; genus Medauroidea; species Medauroidea extradentata. The sequence goes on along the minus strand of PNEQ01115154.1, from coordinate 17,085 downwards.
CTGAGTCTCACATGAATAACCCTCTCTAAAACCATGTTGGTACTCCTGAAGCCAATTCTTCTCGTTCATAATGTTCACCATGTATTGCACCACCAATCTCGCCATTACCTTCCTTGTACTCGATGTGAGACTCGCAGGCCTGTAACTGCCAGGCTTCCCTTTATCCTCCCCTTGTTTGTATATCAGAACAACTGATGCCTCTTTCCATTCTTGCTGCAATTTTCCCTCAATGATTTCCCAAACATCTTTATCAAATATCTAGCCAGCTCTACTCCACCAAAGTTGAGTGCTCCATTCCCGATACCATTTGGCCCGGCTGCCTTATTGCTCTTCAACTCCTTTAATACTCTTTTTATTTTCAGCTCACAGATTTTAAACTACGCAACCCAATGACACAGTTTCTTTGTTCCAATCCTCTTTTACTTCAAACACTGAAAAATTTTGAGTTTGTAGCGTTTCTGCTTTATCTTTGCTATTTGTAGTTGTCCAGCCTGTGGGTAGGGAGCAGGGGAGGGAAAGGCGGTGCGGCCCGTCAGGCTGCCCCACCCAACACCCTCAGGAGCGCTGACTCGTTACAATATTATCATTGTAGCACTTTCAGAACATAACTTAATTGTTAGAGATGATGGTATATCGCGAAAATGTTTTGTGCCAACATAGCCTTGAAAACACTGACACAACGTAGCTGTCTATAGACCAGTAACGTGCATCAAATATTAAAATAGCGGTATTCTTATTGGCTTAGTCAAATAGGGCAGTAGCTTCGCGTACAAGGAAAAGCCAGTAATCTTTTGATAAGCTGAACGTACGTTGAAGCCTAGCAAATAGTCAAGTTTTCCCGCGATAAACCATCATCTCTATTAATTGTACATGTAAGTACAGTTCGTCAGCTGAATTTTTTCTTTAACTGCTGCTCAGCCTATGGAGAAAGACCACTTCGCAATAAATAAATTTCTGCCTGTGCCACTTCGGCGATCACAAGGATGTACTTTTAAGAGAGATAGCTTAGATTAAATAAACTGCTCTGAAGCATTCTGTATCACCCTTAGTTAAATTCTTCATTCAATATTTGTCATATTTGAAAAATTCTCAATGTTACTACCAGTGGCAGTTTATATTCTATGTTTAGCTACTAAAACTGCCTAATACAACCATTATGCACCCTGATATTCAAATTTTCCTACAGAGGACCGCCTAGACCTCCTGATTCAAATTTTCCGACAGAGGACCGCCTAGACCTCCTGTTTTAATAATGGAGTTCTGTGTTCCTTTTAAAAATTCCCTGTAAAGGGAGGGGGCCCTTTACCCATAAAATACACACAAAACAAATCCTAGCCATGCCATACTGGACAATCAACACTATCTCTTGTGTGGACTTTTTAGTTTTGCATATGCCTAGTTCATTACGTAATGTGAATAGAAACTACATGTAAGCTACAACTGGCCCTTTTTATGTACATAATTTTTGTGTGAGTAAAAGTCGTAAACTTAAATAAATAGAGGTACCGTTATCATGGACAGCACGTAGGCTCGTTATGTAAGTTAACAAATTTGGAAAATAATGTTAAAAGAAATCATACACATTTTACAAGGTTTTAATTGAAGTAAGTAGTAAGTTTGCAAATGTCTCAGTATCAAAAAATATGTTATATAATCATGTGATGGTTAAGTCAGTGTTTTCTACATAATTATTTTCCCTTACAATAGATTACTAGCCACTCCCCACTTCCCTGAACCAGTAGTTACACTGCCTGTGATACTGACTCCTGGATAGGCTAGGATTTATTTTTTAACAAAGAGAGTAGAATCTAACTTATTCACAGAGATATGTCTAGATTTATTGACGTGCTTTTGTGTCTGCTGGAACAACAGGCTGGAACATAACTCGTCCCCTGGAACTCAGACACTGGAGATTCTCTGAAAGGCTGTACTAAGTCTCCCTCTAATGCTTTATGTCTCACCTGCAAATGTGGTACTGAAGCTGCTGCAGGCTACTCCTTATAGCTCTCTGGCAGTCTACAGAATATGTCTGTTACTGGTTCCTTGTTCTGGCTTACCGCTTCTCCATATAACAATGATCTGTCACCAGCCTGAAACTGTGATGCTATTGTTAGTTCCTTCTCTCAGTTTGTTGCAGATTCTCTGCAACAGCTGGTCCACATGCAGTCTGAATACTTTGCAGTCACTACCTTTCACTATGTTTAACATTTACGACCATCTTTTGGCAGTTCTGAAACCATCCTCCACCTTGAATTTCCTTATTATGCCATTATCCTGCTCCACCTATGTAGTTTGGTCTTTTTCGCCCTGTGTTTTTTTTTTTTTTTTCAAATCTAAAATAGTTCTTAACTGACGGTGCATTCTGCAATTCTGCTGGTGACTGACTACTGGTTTCCCTTACGTGGCACAGTTTGTAAAGCAGGGGCCTAGCCAAAAGGAAAAGGGGGAGGGGGAGATAGGTGTTATAACCTCCCAACCCTGGGGACTAGTTTTAAAGAAAATTATTAAAAATTTTAAAATATTTTGCCAGTAGAATATCTTATTTTTCATTATGAAAACTGCTATGCTAGCATTATGTAGCACCTAGAAGTCCAAATTGTCCCAGGGGAGGATCCCAGACTACCCTCTTTGAAGGGGTGGTTGGTGTTCATTATATTATTCTCAGGTTAAAGGGTCTCCCTAGATAGGTTACGTTTATGTGTGTGAGGCAGGAGCAGTATGGTTGGAATTGACCGTTGTATGTAATGCATTAACACTTCTCTTCGCAAGCCACTCAGCTTCCTATGGGACTTTAAGCGGTGACCACATTATTGTATTTGTGGCCAGCATTGTTTAAAGTCTAACGTTTGTTTCTGTAGTTATGTTTTTCAAATTTTGTTGTTGTTTTTACAGATATGGCAGTCTTAAAAACTTATTTTTGGCCATTTTCTGGGGCCCAAAAATTAGGTTTTAAATAAACGTGCCAAATTTTTGAAACTATAGTGACGTAGTTTGAAGTGTGTGTTCTTTTCGTAGATGTACAAAGATAATGTGCCTTTTGTAGTTTCGTCAAAAGAATAATCGCAACTATCTGCAAGGCATTTCAAGCGCAGGTAAGGAGACCCCTTAAACCCCCCTCCTTACACAAATCCTGGCTATGCCTCTGTATTAGAGTAAACAGTAGCAATGCCATTGTCTGACACAAGCTATTGAGGTATGCCATTGCAACTAAATGTTTCTCGAAGCTTACATACCACACTTGCTGGACTTGCCGAGGGTATCCTTAACCACTTTTAGTACGAATGCACCAAAATCAAGACCCACTGTACTTGAAAAGGGTAAAAGAACACTACATGCAAACGTGCCCAGCAGGTTTATTATGTATCACCACAGCAAAGTTTGGTTCGTGCGCAAACCACGCTAACGTCAAGTTTACTTCGAAAGTGATCATATACAGCCAAGTTCTGTTCGCAAGCTTGGACGCAAAGACGATGAAGAAAACTGAAGTAAATTTGCGCGGCTATGGGAGGCCGCGCAAAGTAACGAAATATTTGCATCACTCATCTAAATAATTAATTAAACATTGCCTTTAGTCAAATCATGATCGTAGAATGATTTTGCAGTACTCAAAACTGTTTAAAATAGGTTTACTTTGTCGAAATTCACTTCCTTAACATGTTTGTATGTTCTGAAATAAGAGGCGGAACCTAACCTAAATCTGTAGCTTGTGTTTACAACAAAGGCTAAATGAATGAATAAACCCCACACACAGCTGCAGTATTTTTTTATGTGTTTTATGTAAGGGAGAGTAGCAAAACAGTGGCTGCTTGTGAAAAGTAGGCAAATACTGGACATGTGCAACCCATTTGCAATGAACACCTACCAGTTTTCAAGGGCTAACACAACAGCAGAAAGTCGTGATTTTTGTAACAAATTGTCAGCGTGTGATGTTAGCTGGAAATTTTGAATTTAAATAAATGTCAGTGTTACATAATAAGCAGAAACCACATTTCATATTTTAATGATTTGATATTGTGCATGTCTTTTGAACCCTGCAAAGGACCACATGTTTGCTATGAATGAGTGTTTTGTAGGTTACATATTTGTAATAAACCTACGTGAAAGTAATCACTTATATTAACAGACTGACAAAATATTTAAAAATCTAGTAGTAGACCTCTGTTAAATACGTATTCGACACGTGTTCATTTCTTACACATAATTCCCGCTGATTTTCTGTGTTTACAACACTAAAAAATCTTTCGTAACTATGCTAAAATATTTTGTTTCTATCACAATTTTATATGTTATCAAATTGACTGTCCGCAAGTAAACTCTCCTGCGAGTCATTTTTGATTGCATCAATGGCTAATGTGTAGCAAACACAATAAAAGGCATAAAACATTTTCGATTTAGTAAAATCTTTAATTAATGTAGGCCTATAACAGCAAGCATTTAATTGCCTACACAAATTTTTCAGCTTTTACATATTTTGGAAATATTTTTTCTCTGCTTCGTACAATCAGCTGATTCTGCCACAGAATAAATATGCACCATAGATTAAGCCAAGGAGTAAGTAAGGGTTTATAAGATATGGCACTGCCAGGTTAAGCAGCTATCCTTATTTACGGCCGATCTCGTGGTCGTAAACGATTGTGTGTTACCAACCACGCAACAGAAAATGTAACATATTCTCTCGAGGTAAATTTTGTGTTAGTATTTCCAACGCCGCAGAAAACATTACCTTAGTCGTGATACATTTTTTAAAATTCTTATTTGCCAAAAATTGTTTTATATTAGTGTTTTGTAATCAAGGAATTTATATATATATATATATATATATATATATATATATATATATATATATATATATATATATATATATATATATATATATATATATATATATATATATATATATATATATATATATATATATATATATATAT
>PNEQ01115154.1:0-12057 GCA_003012365.1 Medauroidea extradentata | reverse complement strand
GAGTAAATGGGACATTTTTATTTAAACACTGTTCATAAATAGTATGTAATGTACATATACATTCGAAGTCCATTATTATTAATAAAACTACTGGCAGCATGTGGAACACAACACACTACCACTCTATTAGGTTAACTTCAGTCGTAAAAACATTTTAATGCAAAGTGAAACATAGGTCATGAAGCCACATATAAATGATGCAATAAAAACCTAGACTTAGCAAAAAAAATGCACGTGGAACTTTAAAATAAAAGGTTTAACTAAAACAAACCATTTGGTCCGATAAATGTTGACGAATCATAACTATGCTGCGAGCATGCACACTAGTGAAATTAGTAACGGAAAATGGCGGCGTACCCTTCACAATCCACGGGTGTACCACTACAAAAAGTTTTCGAGACTCTCAATACTCATCAACTTTCTTCAAACAGTTTTTACAATAAAACAAAAGGCTTAATCCGTGTAGGTTACGACATAACACTCTACTATATGGTAACCAACGAGCTATATAGTAAACATAGAGGGGTGGAAGCGCTTCCAAAGTGAAGCCCAATTGAACGGCTGTTTTGACCCCAGAAAACATGGCGAACAGCAGTGTGGCCAACATCATGTTAAAAATCAGTCATTATGTTCGCATAAAATCCATTACTTTATAGCTCCACTATAGTCCTGCTAAACACAGGAAAAAAATGCCAATAATTATTGTAATATATTATACTGTAATAATGTTTAAATTAGCGTAATCGCTCTCGTCTCTCGACCGGTTATAAGAGTCTGCCATTTTATGTAGAGTCAAAATACCACGTTCAATTGGGCTTCACCTCAGAGCATTGGAGAGTGCTGTTTCCGCCCCTCTATATTTATTATATAGCTCGTTGATGGTAACTGCCTACAATATTATTTCTGTTAATATGTTACAATATCTTGCTGTGATGTTTATATATTGGTACACACGCAATCGTTTACAGAAAATAAGAGGTGCATAGGCCCTATCCAGTGTCACCCCCTGGATTAAGCAGTGTTAGAAATAGACATTTTAAGAAAATCAGAGGCGCAAACATCCAAATCGTAAAAGTCTTCTTGTTTTCACAGCAAAAGTGGAAATTGATTGTAAAACAGGGTAGCCTCTTTACAGTCGAAGTAAAACTTCTGACGTCGCTTCCTTTGAAGAAAAGGTTTGCGCAGAAGGAAACTATAACGTCTGAAGCCAATATTGTCGAACATAATCACTCAAGGAAAGTGAAACACTATCTTGGTAGTGAAAGGAAAGCAAATTGCTTCGTTAGTCGACTTCGTGTCTGTGGTTCATAATAAAGCCCGTTGGGTTTGGTAGTGTCACCCCATGTGACATCCTTCAGCATGAGGGGTCCCAATTGCAACTTTTGACATTTGGTACACTCCAAATATTCAATGTCACAGTCCATCTGTGGCCACCGCATTTAGTTCCGAGTGAGAGATTTGGGTCTGACGGTGCCATCATGATTACCATGTAAATAGTTCAGTAACTGAGCTCTTCCCATTGAGCTGATTTTCACTGTTCAACAAGATGTGTATGGTCATAATATAAGGCCATGCTCCACTGTTTTGTACTGTTTTACCGATCATCAATATGTAAGGCAGTGCTCTTTCATTTATTTCAAACAATTGCATGTATTTCAAACAATTGCATTTAACTCAAATATTTTTTTTAACCAAATGCTTTGAGACTGTGTACAGTCATACATTACCCAATTTTGTCATAGCGTTTTTTAAAATAATGTACTGTTTGCTAGCAAATAATTATTTTGCTTCATTTTTGCTTATTTTGACAACAAAATATGCAATATTTCAGGAGCGAAAATTTAAAAATCAATTCTGTGTATTGCAGCAAAAAAAATTCAGATACAAACTATGATATATAAGTGTTAAAACTGTAAGAATGGATTTTTGATGTGTTTTAATTTGCATTAAAAATATATATTTTAGAAACCACTGCAAAACTAAAGAGCGAGGCCTTCAGCTTAGGCGAGAGCAGATAATCAAAAATCTGTTCGGCTGTTTTGTTTAAAATGGCTTTTTCCATGATGAATAATTTCCTCAAGACTGCTATGGTTTTAGCTAATAACGTAAATTGCAAAATTTTGGTTAATTGTCTTGTTAGTTGAAACCATTTAATTTCTGGTCTTGAAAAAATGATTTATCACGACAAGAATCATTTACAACAAAATTTCCACACAGATTTGTGACATGTGCTTTTGTTTAAGTTTTAAAGTACCAGTATGATTATTGCAAAAAATAGTAGAAACAGGGGAGTGTAGCCTTAAATTGCCTATATTCATAATGTTTATGATTTCTGTAATATTTTACTAGGTTTGGTTCCTAGTTTTTTTATTTAATAGTAATATGGGTATAGGGCCTATTAATGTAACACTTATTACTAAAGCTTAACATTTGAAAAAGTTTTTTGGCTACAATGTCGGCTCTCAGAAGTGTTGTTATGCTTAAATCAGTTATTTTAGAGCTGCTTTTGAACTATGCCATTAAATGTTTTTGTAAAATAGCATGTAGTAATAAATTGTAATTAGGGCTCATTTTGTTTTATTTCAGTACATTTCAATAGTTGAACCAGAAATTCAATGGCAAATTCACTACCACCAGTGGTAATGCAATCAGAACACATTATTGAAGGGGGAACAAATGAAGCTACAAGTGCTGGGTTGCTATCAGTAAGCCAGAATGCTGGTAAAGTGCGTGTTGGGACCAGGCAAGTACCTGCCTCGTGCGCTGCATACAGTGTCTCGTTATGTAGTGAAGTTGATGACCAAAAAAGAGGTACTCGAAAACAACCTCGAAGAAGGTCACTAAAATCAAATAAAGAAAATAAAACTGAGAGTGAGCAACAGAATAAAAGTGAGCAAAATCAGGGTAAAATGAAAGTGTTGTCATCAGAAGCAACTTGCAAAAAAGTAGAAGTAAAAAATACATTGACCGTAAAAATGAAACAGTACCAAGACATTGGGCAAAAAGATATGTCCAATAGAAGTAGAACAGAATCAAGTAAGAGAAAGGAACAAAGTATGCGACATACGTACAACACAAAGGAAGGGAAATTCTCAAAACAGAATTCAAAGGTTTTAACCACAAATACTTCACAAATAATGAGCAGATGTGTAAAGAGACCTTTCAAATTCAAATGTTTAGAAGATCTAACAAATAAGACCTCCTCAGAAGTTATTGCTGTTCTGACAACTAATATATATGAGTTTGGGGAAATGCTACGTAAGCCACTGAATTGGAATCAGTTTTGTCTTTTAATGAATGTAATTGGTAAAGTGTGTGATGCATCTGGAAAAGAAAATCAGGTTTCTTTTTTAGCAGAACTATGTACAAGTGAATTTTTAAAACAAATGAAACAACATATTTGTTTGTTAACTGTAACAAGTGACAAAGATAGCAGAGCTCTTAGTCTCTTTATGTCACGTCTTCTCAAATTTTGTCAGAAAATTATTCAGTCGCTACCAGTGATTGCGTCTAATTGCTTGAGAAGTTTGTTGATTGTTACGGAAGTAAATTTGAAAGTTATACAGGAATTGCATGCAGTGAATGTAGAAAATGAATTGGCAGAGTTGATGCATTTAAAGGATGTTCTTGTAGGAGTTTGCAAAAAGCAGGCACAAAATGTAACTGGTAGTGATGTGTGTGTGAAACATCAATCATTTAATGACTTCAGAGCAGTAAATGTTTATCCTACTGTTGCTGATGTTATGGGACAAGATATGTCAGTTATCCACCCAAATATTGTTCAAGGATCATATGAAAATGTTGAACATTATTTGAATGTACAATTCCATTTGCTAAGAGAGGACTTTGTTAATCCTTTAAGGGAAGTTGTCGCTAGCCTTACTCACACTCATTGTAACAAAAGAAGACGAAGCAGTGTCAAGGTTTATAAGAATGTGCAGTTTGTTGGACAAACTATATCACCACGTAGAAACGGAGTAGTCCTCCTGTTTGATCCAAAAAAGGAGATGAAGCATGTAAATTGGCATCAGAGTCAAATGTTCATGTATGGATCACTTCTTTGCTTTTCCAAGGATGGTTTTTGTACTATATTTTTTGGTACAGTTTTAAGCAGAGACTTAGATGAACTGAAGAAAGGCACTATCATTGTACAGCTGGCACCAGGAGTAGATTTACCAAGTTGCTATGATAAATTTGCCATGTTTGAATCAGATGTCTTTTTTGAACCATACTTTCTGGTTCTAAAAGCACTTCAGAATTTTTCCCAAGAAAATTTTCCTATGACAGAGTACATAGTTGGTACACAACAGAAAAATAGCCCTCCAGGTTATTTGCTGTCTTGCAATCAAGAATATAGAGAAATTTTGAATGACTCCTACTGGAAATCTGTTAACCAACTTTTGCTTAATGATTCTCAGTTCCAGGCCTACAAAACAGCCCTTACCAGAGAGTTTGTAGTAATTCAAGGACCACCTGGAACTGGCAAAACCTTTGTAGGTCTCAAGATAGCATCTACTCTACTTCATAATAGAGATGCATGGTGCACTCCAGAAGATAACTCACCTATCCTAGTGATATGCTATAAGAATCATGCACTGGATCAGTTTCTTGAAGGCCTACTTCCCTACACAAAAAAAATTGTCAGAGTTGGCGGCCAGTCAAAAAATGAAGCTTTGGCGCCATACACACTTAAACTACTCAGGGATAGAAAGAAGAAACAGGGCTGTTCTAGATATTGCTTACTGAAGGCCTTAGAAGATAATGTAGAGAAGACTATAAAATCTGTTAATTCTTGCCAGAAAGATATTGAGCTTCTGAATAGAAGAGAGGGTATAATTTCGTTGTGTAATTTTGATGGTATCGTGGCTGTACATCACTTGGATCAGTTAACACCTGTAAATGATAATGTTTACAAAGATCACAGAGATTATGTTTTGTTGAAGTGGTTGTCCTGTGATGGTGCTGTTAATGACAATGAATATTTTGGTCTTCAGAATAATTTAGATCCTGTAAGTAATGAGAGCCCTCTGGTTTTTGAGGCTAAACAGCTGGCTCATATGGGCAATGTTGTTCCTGAAAAGCGAGACAGAACTTTCAATTTGATTTGGGAGAGAGTCCCGAGAGAAGTACCTCGAAATTTAACCATGGCATTTGATTTCAGAGCAGCAAAAATTAGTCTTGCCAATCTTAAACAACTTTCGGAAGAATATCACAAACTCTTAAACATCGACATGTTGGATTATCATGTGATGAAAACTATTTGGTTGCTTGATCATCAGATAGCAGAGTTGGAGTGTTCCCTACTTTTTTTCTCAAAAATGTTTGAAATGTATGACACCACAAATGATAATCAAATTGATGATATCAAGAGCTGCTCCAACATATGGGAACTTTCCTTTGTAGAACGATGGATTCTGTACAAACATTGGTTGAAATTGATGGAAACCGCTTTACGGGAAAGGTTGGAATTGTTGATGGAGAAATTCAGGATAGCTGCAGAAGAGTTTGAAGAGGCCAGACAGATGTTTGATGTAAGAATCATGAAGGACAGTCATGTTGTCGGAATGACTACTACTGGGGCTGCGAGATATCAAAGTGTATTACGAGAACTTCGGTCCAAGATTGGTAAGTGTAATTGATGTGTTTTTGATATTACAGTTTTTTATATTGGAAATTGCTGTGACATATATTGCTTTTATTTTTATTTCCATTGTCATTCTTTTGTAGTGATTATTGAAGAAGCTGCAGAAGTACTGGAATCCCACATAGTTGTATCGTTGACACCACATTGTCAGCATTTAATCCTAATCGGTGAGTTTATGTGTTATAAGGGCCATAGTTACATCAAGAATGTAACAAAATCAATTTTGTACTGTATCATAACTGTTTATTTCAAAATCTTATCTGAAATGAAATCTTTAGGTGATCACCAGCAGTTGCGTCCTTCCACCGCAGACTACAACCTGGCCCGCAATTATCATTTTGACATTTCATTGTTTGAACGTATGGTGAAGAACGGAATACAGTGTGAAACGCTGAAAGTGCAACACCGAATGCGACCAGAGATCCGGCAACTGCTAGTGCCTACCATTTATCCGCAGCTCCTGGACCATGCATCTGTGATTGGCCTAGACAAGATCAGGGGCATTGATAAAAGTGTGTTTTTCATTACTCATAATGAACTTGAGCAAAAGGTAACCACACTGCAGAATTTTGCTGAAGGTGAGAGTGGTTTTGAGTGCTACTACTATTCTCCAGTTTGATATGTCTTTTCAGGTCAGTGATACAATGAGCAAGAAAAACACTCATGAGTGTGAGTATCTGCTGGGACTGTGCAAGTATTTGCTTTGGCAGGGTTATTCTGCTTCTGAGATAACAATCCTGACTACATATTCAGGACAGATGTTGCACATGAAAAAGGTAAGCTGTTGTATCAGAATTGTTTTTTATAGTTTTTTACCTTGTATTTTAGTCATACAAGGTACATTATTAAGGCCGGTATTCCTAAACAATAAGTTAGGGTCTGCATAAGCACTGCCATGTCAGGCAAAAGAAAAGCAACAGCAGAGACCATACTTGCTGAGCGTATTCCTAGACGTGTTTGCGCTGTGTCCCAAGATGGTATCATGTAAGTCACGGCTTACTGTTAGCCAGCTCGTGCGAGGCTAGATACAAATGAAGGCAACGATGAGCGCTGCTGATTTACCATGGGTATAACAAGAACACGTTAAACTTTGTACCTTTTGAAACGTATTATTTAGCATTTGAATTTGTTTACAAAATAATTACAGTAACAAAGAGATAAAAATCACGGGTTAAACCCAGTCACAATTAAAATACTCCTTAACTGTTTCTTGTTAAAAGTTAAAACCGTAGGTACAGTAGCCACGCGATCGCAGTGTTTACATTCATATTTTTCTGCTGATTATGACCTGAAATGTTATATCAGCATATTATTCGGACACGTGGAATTACATTCAAAATATAATTCACAGTCTCTGTCAAGGTATAATATATTATTATGCCGCAACTAAAAACTAAGGTGTAGTTATGGAAACAGTGACACATAAATTAGGTCTCTCATCGCCTCTATACGCAACGCACTAAACCGACAAGTTTTTTCTTTTGTCATAGGCTATTACTTGATCAAACTTCAAGCAATGGCTCTAACATTTCATTGAACACATCTCTCTAGCAAAGTAAAATTCATGCTTCAGTTGAAACTTTGTTTGTGTCCAGTTATTTCATTTTGAATCAGTCTCTAATAACCTGGGTGTCAACGATACGTACAAAGCTCACTTACGTTACCTTATAGATTAGTGTAAAAGTGTGTTTACTTTACAAATAAAACTGTAATTTTTAATGTGATCAGTTACCTGGAGATTTTCCTTACAAAAGATAAAAAAAAAATTAAGTTAAGAGCAGCATTGGCAGGCCTATTAAATGCCCTATCGTCTCTATGCACAGAGCACAGAACCAGCGAGCAGTTTTTCTGTCGTCGAAACGGTTTTTTGAATTAAATTTTTACGAAGCTGTATTTTTTTTTTTTTTTTTAATATATGTTAAGTACATTTTTAATTACAATGACATGAGAATGGAGATATTTTTAGAAATTTTAAAGCTTAAATAGTGTATTTATAGCACAATAGCTGTTTTGGAAACATCCCATTACAGAAATTTTTTTTACGTACGTGAATGTATCATGAACACATTTAATTATTTCTGAAACTTTCACGTAACTTAACACAGATTACATACGAGTTATTTACGGAAAAAAATATCAACAACATTCCACTAGTTATAACTTTATTTTGGAAATTAATTTTTAAAATATTGGAATGTTTGTAAATGTTAACATAGTCAAAACTACTGCATGTTAGTTAAACGTACCGTATCTTATAAAAATGTGTTTAAATTAACAGTATATAACAATTTATAACAATTGCAATTGCAAGTAGGCCGGTTTACAAAAGGTGCCTATTGATCGTACGTCCATTATTCTTTCAGTTTTGTAAGCATTTTTAAGAACAAAAAATAAGTCTAGTCATTCAATTACGTACACTAGACGTGGTATTCCTACATGTCGACTACAATTTATAGGGGGAAGAATTTTCTATTCATCAATGGTTCATTATACATTTATCTTATTTATATATTTTTGAATTAGTTTAATGCTTAGAATCTATATTTATGGAAATAAATTTCATCTTTACCTTATTGTGATACATAATATATAAAAAGTAAAAAAAAAAATATATTTGAAAAACCGGGATTCGAACCCCATTAAAATTATTGCTGGGCCGACGCCTTAGCGTCTGAAATACTGAATCACTTTACAAGAGAATTTGAAAAAAAAATGTATATACTGCAATGCTTTTAAAACCACAAATTTGTTGATTTTGGAGTATTTGGGCTTTTAAAATGCTAGTGGGTTACCATTTAGTATTCCTGCTGCCACAAAGTTTCATTTTCTGTACGATTCAAATGTTTTTGTTTTCTCTTATATTATTAAAAACAATATTCATCAAGCAAGCGGTAAAATACATTGTAACACGTGTAGCTGTCTGTAGGGCTAAGCATACTGCGCATGCGTAATTATATTAGGGCATGGAAATGTCACAGATTAGTCTTGAACAAGCAATGTCCTTACCATAAACCCTTATAAAAATGTTTAGGAATACCGATAAGGCCTAGGCATGACATATGCTGCACCTAAACCCTTATACAAACATTTAGGAATGCCGGCCTAAGTGTTCTTGTGAATACCTTGTCACCGTTGTACCAGTGGTACTAAGTAAATTACACTGATTGTGGTTGTGAAAACAATATATAGGGCGATACAGTCAGTGATGTGAAAAAAGGTGTAGGGGTACCAAAGAGGTTCATATTCTCTCCCCCTCAATGTTTTTTAAGTTCATAAAATTAAATATACAATTTTATTATTTCGTCTCTAGGCATACTGACAGTACTTACTTAATATTTTGAGTGCAACTCCCATAATTTTGTGTGTTTCTCTTTCCTCCAACAAATGCTATGGCAGTAATTTTACGTTTCTCACTTAAAACAATTTCCCTAGTCACATGCTGTATAATTGTGGCGGCCGTATGTCTCGGAATTGTTCTCTGGACGTCTGTGCACACCGCTAGATCACATTACAGCTATGAGACTGTAGATCTCCATATTCGGCCGACCTGTCGTAGAATCTTAGGTATTGGCAGATTTTGAGATTTTCCCCACTGAGCGAGTTAAACGTCACTGCCATGTTTACAAGTCGTGGACACTTGAAATGTCAGGGTGTAAGTTACTTCATCTGGTTTATCTTTTTTTTTTTTTATGATTATCATCAATATTATTTACCAGTTTCCATGAGTGCCAACTGAAAATAAGTGTACGCAAAAATACAATGGGAATGGCATGTAATACTAGTGAAAGTAACTCGCAAGATGATCTTGATGAGGACCCAGATTATATTTCCTCTGCAACTGACAATGTTTCAGGTAAGAAATAATTTTTTATTTTGCATTTTTTATGGAATAGGCTAATTGCATTTTCCTGTTATTGCAAGAATGGTTTTCAATATGTAAATATTGACAGCAGTTAATATCGCTTCGTGGTACGTAGTGTGTTTCTCTGTAATAAATTTTGAAATATATGTATGAATCAGTATTTTATTCTTTTATAGAATAAACAAAACTTGTCAAGCATTTACTTATTTGGCAAAGAGATATGTGTAACGAAAGTTAGGTTTCCAAAGATACATAACATTTCTTCCCCCTTCAGAGAATTTAATGTTTTGTATGGATCTCTTAACTTTGAGAATACCGTATTGGTGGTTGTAGAATGTGCCCTGATCGTCTAATAGTATTTTCCCTCACATAGTCTTTTTGTTGTTCTTGATTTGCTATTGTAGATTGGAATGTATTAACTTCTGGTGTTGTAGGTACTGCCATCGGTTCTGGCCGGCTGTCTATATCGTTTTTGTAGAAGTGAATATGTCTGTGTGATTTCTTACTCTTGCTATTTTTCTCTTTTTGTTGAACCTCTTCTTCTGCATATTGTATTTTAATATGAGCTCGGATCTGGTCTGTATGAACTTTGAAACTCTTATCCGCGTACTTGATCTTGTAGTAGTGGTCTCCCAAGCGGGATACAATTGTGCCTGGAATCCATTTGTCCATGTGTGGATTGCCTGAGAGGAAGTATACGTGTTGACCTGGTTCAAAGATGCGGAACATAGGTCGGAATTCAGCTTGATGTATTTTTGTATATAAATCATCCGGTTTGACTAGATCGAGTCTTGTTAGAATATTTCGTCCCAGGAAGAGTTGTGCAGCAGGTTGCCCCATAGTTATATGTGGAGGAGAATATATTCTGTAATTTGGACCAAGTCTTTTAATGCCCAATACGATTAGTAAGACAAATATTGTTAACAATATCCTGTTAAGCAGTATAAAGATTACACTACACACCACATGGAGAACTAAGCGTGTTAATGGATTAGCGCAAAACAGCTACAGACAGGCGGAGCCATTCAACGTGTAGAAATATGTGTTTAAATAAGTATGAAAAAATTAGCCCATGATTTTGTAAATATTCATGCAAGGTGAATATTTATTTCATATAAAAATTGATACTAAGCATAGAATATTCTATATAAACACACACAATATATTCTCAAAACCGAACACTGATTTTGGCATTGATTACCTTTCACTCATATGTTATTGGAAACTTTTGCACGTATTGACAAAAAAAAAATATCTCTTGCTGATTTAGCATCATTCGGATATCTTCCTGGTCTTTCCCACATAACAGATTCACCATGTACAGATACATCAGTTAAATGCCTTTCAAAATCTTCTTTGTCTATAATGGTGTTTTGCAGTACACAAACACATTTCACGATATTGTCAGCTACATTAACTTTCGTCTCAATGCATTTTGAGAGAGTACGCCATTTCGAATATAACATTCCAAAAGCACATTCCACAGTTTTTCTAGCTCTCGATAAACGCTTGTTAAAATTTTCACCTATTGTTGCAGTTTGCCGTTTAAATGATTTCATTAGATATGGAAGCAAAGGATAGGCCTCGTTTGCTAACATTACGTATGGAGGTTTCACATTGCTGTGAGGTAGGTAGTCAGGTTCTGGAAAAATTATTTTGTTTTCGTTAATGAATCGAAGTAAGTCTGAAGCCACAAAAGTACTCCCATCACTTTGTTTTCCAAAACCCCAAACGTCTATACTAATGAACATATAGTTTGCATCCACAAGTCCTTGTAGCATGACAGAAAAATTCTTTTTATAGTTTAAAAACATTGACCCCGAATCGCTAGGACAAATAACACGAATATGTTTGCCATCTAAACATCCAACCACATGAGGAAAATTCCAGTCTTTTTCAAAGATTGTAGCATTGTGTTTCAATTGTTCTGTAGTTGGCACTGGCATATGCACAGGTTGTAGTTCTTCCCACAGTGTAAGTACAGTTTCTTTGATGATCTGCCCGACAGTATTATTTCCCATCCGGAAGCTTGTGTCACGTGGCCGGCGGTCTATTGTATAAATTAGAACGCCTTAGATGGAATACAGGGTCTTTTAACGTGCCGCTCAAAGACACGGGTATTTGCTGCCACCAGACAGTCGGGTAGAGGGGGACTGTCACCCCAAGCTGCACCTAAAGATGTTAAGGAGATGGTAGGTAGTACAGCATAGGCGTCTCTTCGGTTGAGCGTGGACCCGTGTTACTCGTTGATCCGGGCAAAATGATAACTAAGTGAGAGGGGAACAAATATACTTACTGTTTATACTTAAAACATTTGAACCTAACCCTCTCTATGGGTTGGCCCAGCAGAGCAGCTAGAGATACCAGACAGTAGTGAACTGCAACGTCCACAATGATAACGACGTCTAAATACAATCCTTATCGATAAAGTATCCTCATCACCTCCAACACTATGTTCAACAGTGGACTGACCACTCAAATACCACTGAGATTTCACAGTTGTATGTCGATTACAATTAGGGCACCTTACAGAACGTGGGACGTTGGGTTG
>PNEQ01115147.1:0-14215 GCA_003012365.1 Medauroidea extradentata | reverse complement strand
CAAGTACAATAGTGCTCACGTTATCATGGACAAGGTATAGAAGGCTCGTAGACTAGGGACAGCCGGGGAAGCCAGCCAGACACCCCACGTCATGGCAAGTACAATAGTGCTCACGTTATCATGGACAAGGTATAGAAGGCTCGTAGACTAGGGACAGCCGGGGAAGCCAGCCAGACACCCCACGTCGTGGCAAGTACAAATGGACGCGAGAGGCGACACCTCGCCAGACGTCCCAGCAGGAAGAAGAGACGCGAAGGGAATGTCAGGGGGTGTCGGGAGGCGTCGTTAGGACCGGCGTCCGAGCGCCCAGGGTTGAGGCGCACAGCGAAATATCGACGCCATCTATTATTCAGGCAGTTTGGATTGTATGGGTCGCTGAAGAGCGCGCGGCGGCCACAGCACAATGCTCTCCTGGC
Source organism: Medauroidea extradentata (assembly GCA_003012365.1). Classification (NCBI taxonomy): domain Eukaryota; kingdom Metazoa; phylum Arthropoda; class Insecta; order Phasmatodea; family Phasmatidae; genus Medauroidea; species Medauroidea extradentata. The sequence continues at coordinate 13,799 of PNEQ01115147.1, read as the reverse complement.
GACCTATAGCACAGTCTACAAGGGGAGGTTGCGGTTTTGACAAATTGACCCGTCACACCCACCACTTCCGCACGATGCTCATCGACGACGAGGAAGGGGGGGGGGATTGAATGTGGCTCCGTTAATCCGCTTTTAAATACAGCCCGCGACGACCCGCCCCTCCCTCGAGACAGGTCAAGTCCTGGACGACCTCCGCCCTCTCAATCAATATTGGCGACACTGGAGGTAGTACCTGACATGAGCTCGTGGACTCGATTCCCCTCCCCCTTGCTATACAGGATGTTACAAACAGGTAGGCCAAACTTTCAGGAAACATTCCACACACACAAAGAAAGAAAATATGCGATATGGGCATATGTCCGGAAACTCTTAGTTACCATGGTAGAGCCCCCTCCGTTACCTCTCGTTACATGTCATCGTAAAAACACTTCGTACAGAAAATATCCCAAATACCCAATGTGTTGATTCTTTACGATGTACTTTACTTCCTAGGTTCAGGGCCAGGTGGGCGACGTGACGGAAGGTAACTGTGACTGCATTGCGTTTCTTCAACTCACATGAAATGATGGGCTGGAAACACACAGTGGCCCACCTGGCGGTGAACCTACGAAGTATATTACATTGTAAAGAACCAATCCATTGGGTATTTGGGACATTTTCTGTTATTTACGATGATATTTAACGAGATGTAAGGAATTGAGCTCTACCATGGTAACTAAGCGTTTCCGGGCATATGTCCGTATCACACATTTTCTTTCTTCGTGTGTATGGAATGTTTCCTGAAAGTTTGGCCGTACCTTTTTGTAACATCCTGTATACCAACCAGTGTTTTCAGTATCGTGACGTTTCATGAACATGCTTCTTTAACCACAGTTTGTAGTCTAATAAAATAATTAAAAGTAATTTTTAAATTATATTTATATAACTTTACTGTATACTACACATTGTTTCAAAAAAATATAAAAACAATATTACCAACAAATTTAGGTACTGTATAATATAAAGTAGTTTTGTAATGTTTTCTTACATTTGCAAAAAAAAATAATTCTAAAATGTGACGGGAACCGAAGGTGAATTTTTTAACATGAAAACCACTGTTTCTAAACACGGATTCAATTACTCTTTTTTGGGGCACGAATTTTTTCTAACCTATTTATAGAGTTGCGACATCCTTCGTAACCTCCTGTAATGTAAGGAAACACGCTTTATGTCATATATTTGATAATTTTTTTATATTTATTTATTCACTCAATAAAGCCAATACAAGTGGTATATACCAGATGGCTGTAGATTATGTTCTTAGTATACATAACATAGGTAATACATAAATCATTATTTTATTATAACATAAATATACCTTATTTATAATGAAAATTACATGCATCAGTAAATTATTTAATAGAAAAATATGCTTAGATTAAAAAAAAATAATTCCTTTTTAAATTTATTACAATTTGTCATGTAATTCACGCATATTGAGTGGTAAAGTGTTAAATATATCAATAGTGGCGTTATAACTTGGCCCTCAGAGAGGTCGCCAACATTTCCCCTTACTAAAAATAAACCAATCTCATTCTGAAATGTAAATGAGGGAAAAAGGCGGGGAGGGGAAAGAAAGAGGGGGGAAGGCAATATTTATCACTCCCCCAATGTTTACTAAAGGGGGCCGCCCCCTTCGCCGCACCTCTGTTGGCAAGACCCTGAGTAGAAAAGATAACTCAGGAATCCGCTACTGGAATTTTGAAGAATTTTTTTTTAAGTCGGCATAGAATAAAGCAAAACCAAGCGAACACACTAAAACTTTCTTCTCGTATTGTTTTATCAAGTATTTTTTCCAGAATGACGTAGGCCTATCTGTTTATCATCGCCTCTTCCATATAAATAAAAAGTACGGTAATTCAACGTCGGAAACTGTCCCCCGCTAACACGTTAATCTGCCAAAATGTTACTTATAAAGTAGGAAAGAAGTATTTTCTACACCGTGAAAAACTATTTGTCAATATACAACACTGATGTATAGTTGTTGAAAAAAATATAGGCATGATAAAATTGCTTCTCATACAGCAATGGTAGCGACCTAACACATTTTAAGGAAGCAGCCACTTGTATACAGATTTTACCAGCTTCGTATCCGCCAAGACGATCCGGGTTCGATTCCCGACGGGATCGGTCCCGTATTTTCACACGTGGGAATCGTGCCGGACGATGCCGCTGGTCGGCGGGTTTTCTCGGGGATCTCCCGTTTTCCCAGCCCTTTCATTCCGGCGCTGCTCCATACTCACCTCATGTCACCTCTCACCAGTGCTGAAGACCTAAAAGTCGAGTGTTGACCAAATTATCTTAACTTCTCTCTTCATTTCAAGAGATTTGTATAGTAACAGCACCAAACACGTGCTCGATTTTCAATCTGCAGTGTGTTAAGGTTGAATTGTGTATGGGTTAAAAATGTCCCATACTGTTTAGGAAGTCTATTTTGAAGTGTGGGATGACTTATTTTTAGAGTTCGTCTACAGCCTTCATGCAGTATTTCAATAACGAACATATGTCCTTGTAAGTGAAGTAGAGTGCTGAGAGTGAACCTGGAACCCCTTCCTGCGGCTCTACTAGAGCACAACGCTAGAGAACAAACAACGAGCCGACAACACAACAAGACCGCTGATTAACCAATCCAAGGCCGGCCCTCGTTACCGGACATTCACGCAGCAAGGGCCACCAAACACGACGCTAATTTTACTGTTTTTATTATTATTATTACTGGTCTGTGGTTCGTGGACGACGTTAACAAGCATCTCGCAGCTCGAGTCCACCTGGGCCGCGTCGCACGACGCGAGACAGACGTCTGTGGGGGAGACAGAAAGAAGAAATAATTATGTTTCACCGCGAAAACAGACCCTTATCCCTCCCTAACCACGACACTTCGTTACGACCCCGTCTCAGACAGGTTGGTAAAAAAAAAAAAAGATCCTACCGACAACGAAAGCTGAAGAAGAGTTTAGTTTTTGGAAGCATTGTTTGGCTCTTTAGAAAGTCTTCGGCGTTCACTTTTGTATCTGCAGGATGCAGTTGGCAAGCTAAGCCATTAAGCTAAGAGATTTTGGTCAGCGCTCAACATAAGGGGGTTTAGCGCGGGTGAGGGGCGACATGAGGTGAGTATGGAGCAGCACCGGAATGAAGGGACGGGGGAAACTGGAGATGCCAGAGAAAACCCGCCGACAACCAGCATCGTCCGGCACGATTCCCACATGTGACAATCCGGGGACCGACTCCGCTGGGAATCGAACCCGGATCGCCTTGGTGGGAGGCGAATGGTCTGACCACTCAGCCACTGCGGCCATAGGGCGAGACTAGTGCGCCAGTTTAGAATAATGCCGGTTTTTTCATGCGCGGAGTGCTAAATTAGCACCCAACATTTTCTTCGTCGGTTTATCTTCCACCGGAATTTAAGCGGTAAAATATAAACACTCGATACATAAAACTATAACTTAAAAACTAGAAACAATATTTTAAAATTTTTGTTGATTCTTAGATGCATCGGAAGACCGCTAAATGAACAACATATGTAGTTAAAATTAGCGAAAGTGAAACAGAACAAAACAAAACAACAATACCAAGTCCACAAAATGACTCATCAATCCAAAAACTGAATTTAAATGTAGCCTAGAAAAATATGTGTCCGATATGTTCCGACAATAGACGTTTAGTTTTGTTGCAATGCCTTTTCTGATTCACGTCTGCTAATTTAAAATGTCCACTTTGTTTACGAAGTGGTTTTCCGAAGCATTTATGGTTCAACAATAATTTGAAACTTTTTTTATGGATTCGTCTCACGTGTCGGGTATATTTTATTTTTAAATTTGAGTGTCATGAAAAACAACGGAGCACTGTTTTTAGTGGGTTTAACTTTAATATACAATCACACCGAGAATAAGTGGAGCTGTTTAGTGTAGCATACTACACGGCACACATTACGTCACAGTTCATGCACCAACAAGTGCTTACTTATAAGGTAATATTCTGCAGGATTACTTCATCTCAGACACAGATCAACGGGTGGTTTTCAAACAAATATTATTTATATAGCATAGCCACAGAACAAATAATGCTAACAGAAGAGACAATGGAAGCTTATTATTTGTTGTTATCGTACCAACTCTCGGGGCGTACAGGAATAAGAACAATACCACGTGGATCAGAGACATGTATTTATGTAAGCACTTGTAATGATTGAGGTACTGTAATTAGTTTGTATATTAGCTCAATATTTAAAAGTGGTAATTCGAGGCTCAACAGAAAGTAACTAACTGTATTACAAGCGACATAACGGAGCTTTATAACCACTATTCTCTCGGGGCGTACAGGAAAGTAATCAAAGCCGCGTGGAATCTGAGATATTGGTTTAAACACCCGCTTATATTTCACGAAATACAGTAATTTTTTAGTATCTCATTTTCATATTTATAAATGATGTGACGTAACGTTTCAATTTCCTCACATAGTATAAAATAGGGACTACTAAACTGCAGTCTAACCAAACTTCTACGAACTCCGAGGACATAGCAATCCACAGAGTAAACAAGTACAATAAAAAACCACGTCTTGTCGCTTCTGTTACTACTTGTTCATTCTGTGGCAGAACTAAAAAGGTTGTTCTTGTGAAGGAAAAAAAAATAATAAAAAGCTTACATTTGTAACATTACATAGCGAACATACAAACAAAAAGGAAAAAAAAAAAAAAAAAACTAAAATTTAAACTAACAATGTTCATGTTATTTATGAGAATTAATTTATTCGTTCTACAAAATTAATTTTAATTACTATATTATCTAAGTGAACGCAAGCAAATTCTAACCTGTGATTATACAGCGAAGTGTTTTGTGTTATGACGCAGTAATTGCGAAATTTCGATTCTGGCTCGACATGTTACGTTAAAGGTATTAGTAATTCTAACAAAATATTATATATACATATATATACATGTGTGTGCATGTATGTACTGGCTATAAAATGCACTGCTAAATAAGTGTACGGTAATTTATTTCCGATTGCAAGGCGAACGACTGCAGACTCCTGCTATCTCCAATCACAAGTGACCTTGAGACAGCTCAACCTTGGCTCCGCTGCCCACTTCCTGAAAATATAAAAGGAATGGCTTTTTTGGAGTCTGTGACAAAAACTTAAAGGAAAATACTTGCTGGAAAAATGTACCGCTCTTAGTTTACTGTAAAACTGACACGGTAGTACTAACAACCTACCCTATATTCCCGCTCACTGGTATATTGGACCTATCTCGTTAACTAAGTACCTGGTCACTTTTTACCAAATAGTAATTTCTGCTTAGTTTTGATACCTAATTCTCAAGGTGCAGTTTCCTGTACGCTAATCACCTTACACCCAAGTGTATGGTACTTTTAGCAGTGATAAGTGATTCTTAAAACATGATTTGTAATAATTTTTACGCTCCGTTTTAAATCCCACGCCTGTTTGGCAACACTGGCGGTGAATAGAGACATGCAAAATTCGCGTTATTTTCTGACAGCTGACTAGACTGAAAGTGACTATAGGCTTGTTCGTCGTCTCCCGCTGGCCGATATTGTCGTGACTTGCCGCGGAGAATACTTACATGGTAGAGAGGCCAATCTCTGTAAAGACGTAACACACGTCAATGACAACACATAAAAGTTCGTGGCCAATTGAACCGCAGATTATGCTCTGTTATGTATAGGAAAATGAAGTTTAGTCTGCTACCAAATGATAACGCGAATTGTGCATGTCTCTAGCGGTGAACTGTCCCAGGGGAAGAGGAAATGAGGGGAGGGAGGTCTGCTCAGAATGTTATGTGTAGTACGAGGCTTACTTTAGGCGCTAACTTAACGACAGATATACGTCTACTGACTGTTGTTCATCTGTCGTATCTGGCCGGTAAGATATAGTGAACGTATGTGGGGTGGGGGACGAGGAGGGGCGGCGACACACGAAGCGGCCCCGCGGGGTCGTCATGGAGACCAGGCCGCAGTGACCCCAGAGAGGGGGAGGGGGTGGAAGGCTGACAAAAGACGCCCACCGAACGGCACTACATCACACACAGACACACACACACAAAATACATATACCGGGTGAAAGGTCCTTGATATTAGCGGGCCTTGCCCTAACACCGCTTTCTCCCTTTCGGCAGGCTTCTTTTGTCCGTCTGTATCCCGTGTCTTGAGGGGCGTAAGAAGACGTGAAGGGGAAGGGGGTGACTTCTCAACGAACAGGATGCTGGTTGTATCTGCTGAAAAGGATGACTTGTCCGTATCTGTAGCAAGCACGCCAATCAATCTCCAGGACTGGTTCCGTGTGTCCTAGGCAATCAGATATTAAAGAAACACACAGAGCATGATATGTTCGTTGGCGGGGGGTACGAGACCTTGAGACGCCATATTGATATGTGAACAATTTAGGTGTGGGTTGTCCAACCATAACCAAACTTCTAAATACACCTACATGAACAGCTGATTCCACTCCGCCATTTTGGTTACATGAATAAACAAATAGTACGTTTAAAGTGAAATCCCGTACTGGACTGAACTTGGACTAGATTCAACATTGATCGGAACTAAAGCGAACGTGGATTTAAATGGGTTTATATAACAATTTTCGATTCAGATTGGCATGTAAGCCTAGAGCGAACCCGGACTGTACATTGTGTACAAACTTTTTTGACAAACATTGAACTACAGGACAAATGACTGTCGAAAATTCAAGAGATGAACATTCTTTTATTTATTCTGTTTAAATTTATTAGTCAGAGTATTTTTTTTTTAATATACTTTGCACTTCACGTTATTTTTATAACATTAAACAGTTTTATTTAGCTAGCCCAGGTCGATTCTAACCTCTTACATAACCAAACCAAAGATTCAATATGGCGGCCGCTTCGTCTTCTCTCGGTTCAGTCCGATAGAAGTTCTAAAGAAAACGTTTCAATACACTGCAGTCCACCTCGTCTACTGCAGTTCAGTCCGGCTGGGTTTAAGGTACCATTTCAATCCGGATACCTCAGCCAACTCCAAGCTGAATCCGGAAGATTGAAGTTTTACTACAAACACACTAAATGTCAACTTGACCTTAGTATAAGTAGATAAATGCTCCATATGTAGTTTTTAGCTCATGTGTATAGGGGATGGTCCGACATCATCACATTGCGAGCAGTGCGCTACGAAAGTTGTTCCATTCCTTATCCAGGCAACTAGTCTACAATACAACTATATATGCCATTCAAGGTAAATTGAGCACATATGCAGTACATTCCACTCTATCGTCTCACCTGCGAAACTTTGTGAATAATTATTGTTTTCAACATCGTTTTCATCGTTACTGTGTCCTCTTTGTAGAGTTTATTCGTTGGTAAAATGAATAGGCTTTATGTCATGTCGCTCGGATACAAACACACAACGAGAGGAAGACAAGAGATAAAAAAAATCGGCTGATAAAATCAAGTAGAATTTTACACTGCAGCGTAATTGTTCAACGAAAATAACTAGGAGATATTTAGGCTTGAATATGCAGATTTTGCGTGTGTGTTATTTTTACAAAAAATATTAGAAACCACTTACAAACAAACAACGTTGTTATACAATACTGCTTTATGCTAACTAGAACTGCATCCTAGGATTCATTTCATACAGTATTTCGACAACGTCCACTCTTCATGAAAACAGTACGGATGGCCACCCTCCTATTGCTTCTTTCATTATATAAGTTAATGTAAGCATTTCTTGTATATTTTTTTAGATGAGGTCCTTTAAATTATGCACGGTGTTTCCGGCACAAACAGGCCGATACATGCCAGATTTTCACGTAATGAAGTCCTTCTCGCAATTTCCGTTTACTATCGCAGACGGAGTAAACCATATAAAAGAAACGAGGAAAAAAATTTCACTTAAATGATTGTTATTTATTCTGTATACGGAATTTTTAATGATGAAATAATCGTTGCCTGTTTGCTGTCACATTACAGCAATACCTCGCAAAACAATACATTTAAGAATCATGCTATGATGAATTAGTCGGTGGAACACCGGTTTGGAAACACGATTTTCACTACAATTTTGGTAATGATGGCTCGATTCCGACCAAACGAAAAAAAAAAAATATTTTGTGGCAGCTACAAAATATTTAGTGGGTATTCACCCTGCAAAATTTATTTTGTGGTCACCAAAAAAACATTTAGCTGTTGGTACTAAAATATTGTTGTCACCAGAAAATTACTTTGTGCTTACTACAAAATAATTTTGCAGGGAAGACTACTTAGAAAATCTTTCTGTCAGTACCCTTTACTATTTTTCTTTTGAGCATTGGTTTTTTAATAATTATGATATTTGTTTTGATTCTAATTTCAATAATATAAGGCATAACAATTTAGTTAATTACCTTAAATAAAATGAGATCTTTTCACGATACAACACTTTTTACATCTACAGTACCAACCAAAAACATAGAGCCACCCATACATGTAAGGGACACCCGACCCGTATTCATAATATTGGTTGGAGCGACTTTGTGAATTTTTCCCTGAATGTAATCGCCATAAGCTTCATTTTTGTTCAAATAAACGTTTTTTGTATATTTATTTGTTTTCAAGCTATGAATTTAAGAATATATTGCAAAACTAAAAAAAAATCACATTTTGCAGTATACAAAAGCTATTAAAACAAAAACTACTTCAGGTAAGTTAATGTATTTTGTTTGTGTAGCATAACATTTATGAACGTAAAATAATATGCAGGATTCACAGCGGGGAAACATTATTTGGAACTTTTTCTTGCCTTTTTGTGAATAATAAACACACGAGAAAAACACTCAAAACCACACTTTTCACATCTGGGTGAAATCATGTTTTAGACACTCGGTATAAATTATATTTCTACTGATACTTCTTGCCAAACACATCTACTAACAAGCCTAAGCGGCAAACACATGGCGGCTCAGTCAATACCACAAAAATATACACACGGAATTAGTGGAATATTTATACAGTTTTCTCTGTATTTTTAAATCCCCTCTGTAGCTGAAAACGAGGGTGAATTATTTGTTATTTACTGTGATTGCTTTATAGTATTTTACGTTCATGAACATTCTACTTCACAAGCAAAATACATTAAGATACCCGAATTAGTTTTTGTTTTATTAGCGTTTGTATACTGCAAAGTGTAGTGATTTTTTTACTTTTGCCATATATTCATAAATTCATAACTTGTAAACAAAGAAATATACAAAAAAGTTTATTTGGACAAAAATGAAGCTTATGGCGATTACATTTAGGGAAAAATTCACAAAGTCGCTCCAACCAATATTATGAATCCAGGTCGGGTGTACCTTATATGTATGGGTGGCCCTATGTTTTTGGTTGGTACTGTAGGCCTACATCATAGGAAATGGAAAATACACAGGAAGTGTGGAGCCTGAAAACTCACAGGTAGGCAACACGCGATACTCAGGAGGTGGAGTGAACATCACGCTTGTTATTGACAAACGAATACAGAAAACAATGTACAATAACTTGCAATCGTAATTTTCTCCCTTAAAATTTGCGCTAGTCAACAACTTGCGCTTCATAATTACTTCATTATTTACAAGGAACCGTCTCACAATATGACACACTATCAGCATCCGGCATTAAAAAAATATTAATAGCAGGAAAAACATTTAGAAAAACAAGCTTTTATTCAAATGCTCTAAAAAGAATCAAATAAACTTTCCATTAAATCAAGTCCATCAATTTACTGCATTACACAATCTATATTATATAAAAGTTTGTCGCGAGATTTGATTCTTTTTTAAAGAATTACTTATGTCAAAATCAAGTTACATATTTTATTCTTGTTTATCTACACAGGTAAATATCGCGACATGATTTTATATCGTAACATATAAATTGTGTAATGTAATAAATTTATGGATTTGATTTAAAATTTATTTTCTTCTTTTTAGAGTATTTAAATAAAAGCTTGTTTTTTCAATGATTTTACTATTACCGGTAATCATTTTTTTTTTAATTTTTTAAGTTGTTTTTCCATTTTGTTCCCACGAGTACGGAAGAAATATCAGTCGACCCTCCCAGAGCCATTGTGTCAATGTTAGAAAAGAAAACACACTTCGGAAAAGGATGTTCATTGAAACCCCAGTTTCCCAGTCCTCCAACATGGATCAAAACGGTCTTTTCAGACTGCCGTACATAAAAATGTACTAACCGGATGTATGTAAAACTCGGGTAGAAACGTGCGCTGAACTTTGTTAAGAGACTTTACACCAGTATAATTACATGATCACCGCTTCAAGTCCCATAGTAAATATGGATCGGCGAGAATATCGCACGCTAGTTCAGTCCTGTCTCGTTGTGGTGATGCGACATTCGATGCGCGTTTCAAGATCGCCCTTATAACTTTTGAGCCTCCAACACGCAGGGTAGGAGCCACCCCCAGAAGAAACTTTCATACACGTGCATAGAGGATGATGATACAGGGAGGACAACTTCAGGACAAGTGAGTACGAGTGTATAGGGATGGCATGTGGCGTATGTCTACTCCTACTACAGGTTAGCAAGACCTATGCTAAGAGTTTGTCTGTCACAAGGACAATATCTGCCGCTCGAGCACTGGTTTCTGCGAGAGGTGTAATCTGACCAATCACACAGTTTTCCTGTATTTTAAGTTACATCAAGTTGATAATTTAAAACGCGAAATTGGTTTATTTAATTTTTAAAATTAAAATACACGACTTCTGTCATTTTCAAGCCTATTTAAATTTACTACAGTTTCCAATTCTCCTGGTACCTTAGCGATAGCAACGAAACTAGCGGCAGAAATGTTCTTTGTGCCAACTCTCGCATAAGAAAGCACATTTTCTTTCACCTGTAATATAATTACCGTCAGTAGAAGTGTGGCAGCGGTGGGCAGGGTAGGGCGGGAGGGAGTGGGGTGGGACAAGCAGGAGATTCGCGTGCCCGCGGCACTTTGCTACTCTCCACCGCTAGAAGAGATTCACTGGAGGGGCAGGGGAGGGAGGGGAGAGAAGTAGGGAGAGGCAGGGCAGCCACCTGTTGCGCGCTGGACCACTTCCCCTCCAAACACCCACAAGACTGTCCCGCCACGGCAACCAGCTACGTGCGTGTTTGCGACGTAGCCAAGTTTACGCTCTATTTGGCAGGATATACTAACATTTTGCGGAGAAATAATTCCTTTCAGCAGTTAACGGACTTTTTTATCATTGTTTCATGAAGCAGGTTTTCGAACGTCAAAGTTTAACAATTGTTTTTAAACTATCACTAAACCAAAATTAAAAAAAAAAAAAAATTGTATGTAGTAGTATGGTAAAATTATTTTTAAATGTAACGTATTAAAACCCAATTATTTCGTTTAGTTACAATTTTAGATCAATTGGCCGACTTTTTAGCGTTTTTTCTATGCTTTGAAGAGTTTAGCGGATATTGTGTGGAGATAGTATGTATTTTCGAAACAGCAGCTGGCGTACAGTTTTACAGGCGATTGCCCCAGCAGCAAGGCCTTGCTTTGCACATGCACATGTAAACACAGACTATGTTAGTTCCAAACATACATTCTAGACACTGAGCAGTAAACATAACATTGGAAAGGTTCGTACGTGTGACAATACGCTTATTTATTTAAAAATTTGCAGAAGAATAATATAATAACTTTTGTATGTAACAGCTATTTTCAAAATTCATTCGATAATTAATGCTTGGTTTTACCTTCCATATTTATGTTTGATTTTCGATGTTTTTATGAACTACTGTGTGGAAATATGTCGCCTTTAGATTAAATTTACCTTTTACTCCTGAACATGCTAATTACCTCTAAAAATTGCCGTATGGCTTTCGAGTAATTAATAAAAAATTATTAATATAAATAAGTGATTGAGTAATTAGGGTTCAATCATGCAGAAATAGTTCACACGTCATTGCCTGCACTGTAACATATGTTATATACTATCACCTAATGGCCAAACTGAAAACTAAATTTTAGTTTTCCCAGAAATAAAAATAAATTCATAAACATAATTTCATAATCGATTAAGAAGTTTAAAGCTAATCCTCACAACGGTGTAGTAAATAAATTAAACTTTTAAGTATATGAAAATTTACAGGTTTTAGGAAGTCTGTATTATAAAACAACATTCTACATTACAAACCTTGCCAACTTTACGAGCAAACATTTTGCATAAGTGACTATTTCTACAGAATGTACGACATTTCAACTTAAAAAAAATTGCAAAATGTTTTTTTTTTTTAGAAATGTTCTATTTATTATTTTTGTCACCCTGCTTCACGAAAGCTCCAGTTTTCAAATTAATAATAATAAAAATACTTTACTGATGGCGTAGTTAATATGTTGTCGCTTTGTCTCACATTTGACCATAAAATTTCTATCTAAAATTTACAACGATTTTGTAACATTTCAACCTTAAATAATACTAAAAGAAACTTAGCGATACACAATAAGAAACTGAAAATACAATGACAATTTATGTCGATATTGGAACAAAATAAGAACAATGATCTTACAAATAATACAAACAAATCTGAGAAGCCTCTATGAGAAGCTGAAGAAAAGAACATTTACACAAATAGCGGGGTATAAAATAAGACTAAAGATTAAGGAGTCCAAGATTTTTGAACAGTAAATATTACATGTTATGTATTAAATGTATGTATTAACCATGATTTACGGAATACACCATAATAATGTGCCTAACTAACTAGTATCCTAGTAGTTTCAAATGGCGAGCCAATGTCAACATATACAATTGTTGCGATCAGAGGAGTTCAAAAATTATTCGTTCATAATTGTGTGAAAAATATAAGTTATAACATTACATTTACATATTAACAGTGTGTGGTAAATAAATGCTGAATATTCCAATTGAAATCCACACGTGTTTGAAACTCAAAATGGAGAAACTAGAAAACAGCAATCATAGACTTTATTAGCAAACATTTACTTAGAATGCTGCATTTGTCAAGCTGATCTCTTACACCGCAATTAAATGTACGAGATTTCAGCGTCGCAGATTGTTCTTCACAAATACGTTACTCGAGAAAAAAATTTTGCTCAGAAAGTTGGCAATAACTACAGTCTAAAATTGCTGGCAAACTGGTTTCAAGAAACGTAACATTTTAAACTGATGCTTTAGCCACTGAATTACGTATCATGCTCTCTTAAGTATGTCAGAAATTAAAATAAACTAGCTATGTTCCTGATATTGCAACATTTGACTAAAAATGTCACGCTATGTGTTTGTAAGAGATAGGTATATTTTAGCACTGGCCCTCGCATACAAAGTGTGTGGCTGCAACTCACGACAGGCAGATGTCGTAAGGCCGGTGGTAAATGAAGGCAGTGTTGCCAACTAGTTATACTGCACACATTCCTGAATTATACTACTTATGAAGATTGTTTATAAAAATTATACTACGGCAGACACTTTTTCAGTAAACTGATAAAACAACAATTAACATGAAAATAAACACACACAACAATTAAGAAGTAGGTCACTTTACTAAATAGCTACTTTGTACACTCTGCGAAAAATATAAAGCAGTTGTGACGGTCCTATTTTATTGATACTTTTATATATATAAAATAATGTAGTTTAGGTTAATGATGATTGATTGTAATGAAGGGGCCTTTATTGTCACATGTAACATCTTGCCATCCATTTTAACTTCAGTATTGATTGTGAGGGGTCTGTGGGATCCTATGATAGGCCAGTATAAAACACTATAAAATATGACTATTAGT
>PNEQ01115146.1:0-14218 GCA_003012365.1 Medauroidea extradentata | reverse complement strand
GGCTACTATAGCTATTGTTTTAACTTTTAACAAGAAATAGTTATTGAATATTTTAATTGTGACCGTTATAATCCGTGATTTTTATCTCTTTGTTACTGTAATTATTTTGTAAATAAATTCAAATGCTAAATAATACGTTTCAAAAGTACAAAGTTTAACGTGTTCTTGTTATAGCCATGGTAAATCGGCAGCGCTCATCGTGCCTTCATTTGTTTCTAGTCTGGCGCGGGCCGGCGAATAATAAGCAGTGACTTACCTGACGTCATCTTGGGACACGGCGCAAACACGTCTAGGAATACGCTCAGCGAGTAAGGTCTCTGTCGTTGCTTTTCTGGCGCCTGAGATGGTAGTGCTTATGTACACCCTAACTTTTTGTTTAGGAATACCGGCCTGAATGTCTCATACAGGCACGCTGTCAGCGGAAGACTGCACTATAGCACAGAGCCTTGCACCTAGGCTAGATATAGGCGTGATGCGCGTGCTCTGTCATCCATACCACTTCCGCTTCTTTCTTCCTATAGGTAGTTCACTTTAAAGTGAGCACTTCCCAACACTTATAATTACAAAATAAATAAATAAATAAATAAATACATTTATTGGTGATATACAAGTAAAGTTTTGAGAGTCGGTAAATGTTTACACTAGTTTTTAGTTACATAGAAAGAAGTTCTTGTATTTAAAATATTAAATATGGCGGCATAATGGCTCACAGAAAATTGTAGGCAGCACTCAGTTTATTCTGAATAGTCTATTCGCCTCGAACGCACTAAAATACGTTCACCTAGCTGTGACCACCTTAATGTGTAGTCATGACATAGTAAATACACATAATGCGATATCTTAAGCGTTTCCACCACTTTAGAAAAAAAACTACATAAAAATAATGTGGCGGGGGAACACGGCAAATAAGCAACTCTCAAGAATGACTCTTCAAATGTGAATGCGTATTCGAACGGAAAAATAATACCAACCTCATACACGTATATATACGGTGAGGCACATATGTACCTGAACCAGTGAAACTGTATCTGGGTGTTACAAATATGAAATGCTCTTCAACGCACATCCCAAAATGTATTTTCGCAACATCCTCAATATCTCCTAAATCTGGCTAGGAATCGTTATTTTTGGAGGTAAACAATTGTCGTAAAATGTGTTTTCTCCGTGTCCTCAGTATCTCGATTACACGATAACACCGGGCAACTAGTGAGAAATATACCTTACTTCAGACTGTACGTATACAAACATTGTTATTACTCCACAGCCTTGCAAGTCTGGTACTTCAGTATATATTTGTATATGTCTATAGGCAGTTCGGAATAAAGTGAGCACTCGAAACAGCCCTGCTAAAGATCTATTTCCAGCCAATTCGTATCTTTCCGCGTGTAGCAGCTAACGACGGGAAAAGTCTAACCTCCTGGGACACGTCACTTTATGTTTGCGCGTGTAAGATAAATTGTTCAGTTGATAGGTACCTATATAGTTTGATAAAAAATAAGTTTATTAATTATATAAAATACACTTATATCGCTGTCGGTTGATTTTGTTTCAGTATTGTTGTATTTAAATACAAATAAACACGGAACTATGTTGTGTTATTTCGTTGCCAACCATACAAGCTGTAAAGTGACTATCGGTAATGTTGAATTGTGTGTAGTAACAGCTAGTGATATTTTTCAAAGGTTAAATATTTAGTGTTCACTTTATTCCGAACGGCCTATAATACTGTTTATAAGCGCTACCGAGTATGTGAGGGTAACAATGTTATCACATCTACTTTCTGAACACGCCAATAAATTAGTGGGACTGGTTAAATAATTATCTTGCTGCGTGTTCTTGGCTGGGTCAAAGTTTTTTCCTCTTCACTGCGAGGATTGTCAGTGGATGGCAAAAAGGTTACAGTAACATAAATATGTTACACTCCGACGATGGTGAAAGTGCTTACCGAAGCCTTATCTCGCCTCTGACCGTACACGAGAGCTGGTCGGTGTAATCGAACGTGGAAGTGGTCCCCCGGGGTTCGAACCCGCAGACCGCTCTGCCCCAAACACCCTGCGGGGAGGGTGGCTTCGGGTGTCGCTCCAGCGGCCATTTTGCCAGCTCCTGGCGTTTGTCAGGGGTCGCTGTGGGGACGGAAGGGAGGGGAAAATAAAATCCATCCCCTTCGCGAAGGGAGGGTGGTCTCAACCCTTTGCAGTCGCAACGACCCCATATAGTCCTCACCCCCTCCGCACCTTTTTACTTTTCCCGGCCCACCCTTCCACGTGTAATAGAACAGTCGGGGAAGGGACGGTGTTCCTGATAGGAGGATGACGACGGCTGAGCTGACGGTACCATAAACTGACGCCAGTGACGTCCTCTGCTGGAGACTATTGATCAGTCAGCTTCCCTTCACTCCCCTCTAAGTCTGGAACCTGACGCTGCCTCGCTGGTTGCCTACCAGGACTCCCTGCAGGCGCCGCATACACGTATCGCACCAGAGGTGTGACACAACTGTGAATGTATCTATACTGAAAACAGTGTTTAGTAGAACTAGTGTTATTTGGTGAAAATAATTTCGCAACATTGTGTTTCAATGGATTACATGCACACCCACAGCTTTGCTCCATGATTATTAGCAGAATGTACAGCACATATATATTAGTGCAGAGGCATCGCTCATTTGACTGTACAAACCAGATCAAGGTTACTGCAACACATGTCTATTATTGGCGGATATAACCCCGAGACGTTAATATCTACAAACACCCAGTCTCTGGCCATGAAGCACCTGAAGATGTGCTCGTAACCCATTGGAACAAATTGTTGCAAAATTATCTTCTCCAAAAGTCAGCGGCTCTACTGTTTAGTTCCCCCACACCCCTCCCGTTTGTCTGCGCAGTGTGAAATAATAGTATTTTAAATGACAAATGTAAGCATTAGCACGTGCATGGAAGTACAGTTTAAACGTAATATTCATCGGGTTACTCCAAGTCTAACACTGATACCATTCTATGACACACAAATATTCTACTAGAATCTAACGTAGTTGGTATAACTGATGTATCAGGACTTTCTAACAATGTTTATTTATGTATCATGCTCTCTCATATGTGACTGAAAATACTATCGTATTTTATCTATATACACATATAATATGAACACAATGACTACGTCATAGATTTAAAAAAATTTGCACTTAATACCGATGTAAAATAAAGTGAAGAACTACTGTTCATAACTCTAAAACCGATACGTAGAGACAGCGTTATTTTCAGACAGCTGACTAGACTCCAAGTGACTATAGGTCGTTCGACGTCTCCCGCTGGCCGATATTGTCGTGACTTGCCGCGGAGAATGCTTACACGGTAGAGAGGCCAATCTCTGTAAAGACGTAACACACGTCAATGACAACACATAAAAGTTCGTGGCCAATTGAATCACAGATTAGGATCTGTTTTGTACAGGAAAGTGAAGTTTAGTCTGCTACCAAATGATGTCACGAATTTTGCATGTCTCTACCGATACGTTATGATGAAAATTTCAGTCTATATTTATGTGAAAATGTATTTAGTTCGAGTGTTGAAGGTGTCAATTTTAGTTAATAAATGGTTCACAGGACAGTTAACAGCTCGTAAATTACTATTTAAAGACTATTTTGGGGATAAATCCGCTACATAAAGTAGTCAGCGTCACTTCGCAAGAATGTAAGCGAATCAACGAGGGTAGTCAGTCCCGTAATGCTCCATAAAGAACCAATCAATATCCAATCATTTAGAAGGAATAAGCTCTTGTCAGAGTCTGTGAAACACTCTAAAGTCAACATGCAAGAGCAAAGTGAGGTTCATGCAAATGTTGGGATTTTTTCCATCTCAACCCTTGTTATTAAATAGCTTCTGAATTTCTTGCTCGGACACGGGTATCAAACTTTGCTCTTTTGTGTAGCGTACTGACTTCAGATGAAAATTCCGTGTATAGTATAGAATTTATTTTAAAATCGGCAGTGTTGTCTGCTGATGACGTTTTTAACCAAGTTAACATGAACTTAAGGTGGGGTATTCGTCGACACATTTAATTATTCTATTTTTCGCTTTTTTTATAAATCATATTAAGAAAAGTATAAAAAATGGGCTTACGGCGTTAATTCTATCTATATTGTGCTACAGTCCAATCATAGTATTTGAACTTTTAATGTATACAGGATGAGTCGGGAGGAAAGGCCAATATTATAGGACGTGATAATACTGGTCATTGTGATCAAAAAAGTTCATGTGAACATGGTGTCAATATAAATTATGACGATTATCGAGATAGCCGCGGTTTGGACAAAAAACACTGATAACCTGTAAAATTATATCATTGTTTTATTTTTGTGCTTTTGTGTTCTCGTTTCAGTGACAAGGAGATTGTATAAAGGGGGCCTACTTGTTGTCAAAATCATGACCATATTTTTTTTAAACTATTGCCAAAAACATTATTTTTCAAAACTGTGCACTGTAAACGTTGTGACTTTCGATATATTTAGTGCATTAACTATACAATCCAAACCCAATGGCATAATACTGATAAGCAGAAAAACTTGATTATTTTACTTACATATAGTTGTTCAAAAAGGGGGTCGGAAACTACTCGTCAGACGCTATACAACGAAAAACCACGGTAAACGTCGCTTCTGAGTTGGTGCAGGAATACTTTTAGAAGCACAGAACATAAAACCGGCTCCGGGCAACAAAGTGTACTTTTCTTAATTGCAGGTCATTAAACTTGAGCAGGATTGCCTGGAAGGCGAGGCGCTCTCGCAGCTGGACTTGGAGGGCATCTTTCCTCCTCGACAGCAGTTGTTAACGTGGAAGATAATTTATCCCCGTCTCCGGAGAGAGCCCGGGTCCTCATTGCATATTCGCGAGAGCCTTCTCGCTTTATTCCCCTGTTAAGAACCCGAAGATGTCTCTCCCCGCGGAGGCATTCTTGCCCCCACCCCCGCCTCGCTGCTCTAAAAGAGTTAAGCCTGCTCATTATTCCCAGGAGGGCTGCCAACGCGGCGCGCACACAAATCGAGTTAACCCCTCACCTCTTGGCTCCCCGGCCCCAGGTTGACCCAGGACGGGGCCGTCGAACACACCGGCTTCCCCAGCTCCGAATTGAAAACTCCTCTTGTCCGGCGAACACCGGAGGAAGAAGTGGAATGGGAGAAGAACAAAAAAGTAATGACAGAAAGGGACGATTGCAAGCCTCGAGGACTGCCCCGTCATGTACACGTGAAATATGAGTCGAGGTTCCTCGTCGGCTGGCCAGACGAAGGAATTTTTTTTTTTTTTTTTTCAAATAGGGTCGTTACGAAAACGTCGCAATAACAACGCTGACGAATGCTCCGCTGAAGAAATAAAAATGACCTGAGTTACCGAACGGCAAGTTTAAATATAACCGGATCATAAAATTGAAGTTGGCTCGGACGTTACGACGATGACATTTGAAGATCATCTTTTAAGGTCTCGCTCTTTAGTTTTGTAGTGGTTGCGAATGAATTTTTTTAACGCATATTAATACATATATCTAAATTTAATTCTTACACTTTTAAGACTTATACATCGTTTGTATCTGAATTTTTCTGTAGCAATACACCAAACAGATTTTTAGATTTTGCACCTGAAGTATCACATATTTTGTGGTGAAAATAAGCCAAAATGAAGCATAATACATTTTTTGCTAGCAAACGGTACATGATTTCAAAAGAACGCTCAGGAAAAATTGCGTATCGAACGACTGTAAAAAGTCTCAAATTTTGTCAAAATATTTGGTTTAAAAAGTATTTTGAGTTATTTGAAATAAATTAAAGCCCATGGCCTTAAAGTGATACCTTGCCATTACGAATACCATTTAACTGCAAACATGACTGCAGTTTGTACAATAGTATTGGAAACTTGTTTGTAAATATAGTTTATTATTTCGCAACATAATTAACAGGTATATTAGAATTTTTCCCAGTGTAAGTAATCTGCCTTTGCCCTGCACTCCAAGATACTGTAGAGGGTAGTAAAAGCATTAATCATGTCATAACGTGATAGGAACACATGTACATCGAACTCACAGTTCTAAAGGAAAACCACAAAAAAATTAGACTATAATTGGCTGCTTGCATGAAACTTAGAATTCATAAAAAATAAATCCACTTGAACTTAAAAATATAAACATAAAAAATATTATTATTTTTTGTTAAACGTGTTTCGTTTAGTTATACGACACACACAACAGATACGAAAACAACTACCGCCGCCGCAGT
This sequence comes from Medauroidea extradentata, assembly GCA_003012365.1. NCBI lineage: Eukaryota > Metazoa > Arthropoda > Insecta > Phasmatodea > Phasmatidae > Medauroidea > Medauroidea extradentata. The sequence goes on along the minus strand of PNEQ01115146.1, from coordinate 7,959 downwards.
ACTGACTGAAAACATGTTCTACGTCGTATTTATTTTGATATTTGTACCAGTTTTTTTTTGTTTTAGACACAAAATGTGACTAAATTTTTCTCTTACAACAATTTTTATCTCGCATAGTTTTTGCATAATAGCTCGTTAAAGCCAAAATTTGCATGTTTCCGTTTTAAGGACGACACTAAAACCAACTCACTTACCAAACTGAAAAAAAAAAAAAAAAAAATCACAGTGAATAACGATTCTGTAGACTACTATTTCAGCTATGATGAACCACGAAATTGTATTTTTAAAATGTTATTAAATTTTTTATATTTTTATTTTAAATTTCAACATTTTTATTTAAATATAAAAATTGTCTATTCTTTGTGTTTATGTACGTGGCATTGTAGCCTGCGACGTCTTTATCCACAGATAATTTTTTTTCAGTTTGGCATGTCAGTTGGTTTAAGTGTAGTCTTTAAAACAGAAACATGCAAATTTTGACATAAACAAGCAATTACGCGAAAACTATGAGAGATAAAAAAATTTCATAAGAGCCCAATTTAGTCGCATTTTGTGTACAAAATAAGAAAACAAATGTCTGGTGCAAATAAAAAATAAAAAAATGGTAACGAAAATTGCTGTATACTGCGCCCTTAAGGGCTTTTCCAGACTGGTGCCAATAACTCAAATATTTGTAAACCAAAAATTTTGGAAAAAATAGAGTCAATGTGCAATCACACGATGCACAATACTGTGGACGCGTTTTTTAAATAATGTACCATTCGCCAGCAAAAAAATAATTTCCTTAATTTTTCCTTATATTCACGACGAAAAACGTGGTACTTTGGGTAATTAAATCTAAAAAAACCGTTCAGTATAATTCTACAAAAAAATTCAGCTACAAATTATAACATATAAGTGTCAAAATTTTGCAACGAAATTTTGATATGAGGATTAGGTAGCAATAAAAAAAAATATTTTTGAAATCACTGCAAAACTCTGGCGTTCACGTGATCACTGAAGTAAAGTAGCTTCGAGCATTGTTAGCACTTGGATGAATGACCGCCTGGGAATATCGGCGCCGCGTGCCACTGGTGCATATATGATAGCAGTTTGGACTACCATAAATGTCAACGCAAGTACAAGGCAGAAGAGTATAATGTTCTCAATAGTTAATGGCTGTTTACATCTTTATGGCTTGCTCCTCAATTTTTTTCACAGCTTGATTTCGCTGCCGTCGCGAAATAAACGTGAACCTCCCTTACATTACTTTTCAAGTACGCCATTTATTGAATAACCTACACTACGTTTTGTATGACTTCATTCGAACAATGTTCGTTACTACTTTCCTATAGTTAGCATGTTACATTAAAACATTTCTACTGAGCTATCAGAAAAATTTGCTATAATCATGGAATAAATAAAACTGTTACATATTTTTAAAATTATGTATATATATATATATATATATATATATATATATATATATATATATATATATATATATATGTTCCGACTTCTGTACATAGGCTAAAATGTTCTTTGGATGCAGCAGCTCAGTGCTTTCAGAGAAACTTACACCAATTTTTTTTAAGTATCTAGTGTATTATGACTTTATATAAAAAAAACACGTACCAAAATGGATACATAACACGACATCTAATAATTTAGTCACTAAATCATTGTTTAGTTTAAAATGTTTTTGCGGCAAACATGTATACAGTCTCACAAACATTAATGATTCGGTATAATTTTCTAAACTCTTTCTTTATTAGTTTTTTTTACAAGATCTCAAACTGCTAACATGTTTTGCGAGTAGAACAAATGTATACGTCGTACACATAAGCCCAAAACACCATTTAAATAAATAAGTCCTATTTCCGACCAAAAATATTGTTTCAGACACGCCAAGTGCCGGATGGTGTACTGGGTGGCTGATGAGTGTGACGTCACAGCGGCAGCCATGTTGTGATTAACTGCTTTCGCGGGCGTTTCAAACGTAAGATAATCTAATGGCTGTAATTACCTCAAATCACCTCCAAATTTAAAAACTTTTTCTTCTCATGGGCTAGCTATTCTGTGCAGATTACGCATAGTTCTCAGTGAAATTCGTGAGAAAGGCAAATTATTTTAGAAATATTTGTGTTTCGTTAAAAGTTGTGGTAATTAACACATATGGTTGCCATTTTTGGGGTGACAGAACATCGTCGGCTCTTTTAAAGTGCCTAAACGTTTATAGTATATCTTTGGTGAATTTGTCACAACCAAAATATAGTAAAATAAAACTTTATATATTTAGTGTTAAACGCAATAAAGTGCTATATTATCTAAAATGGTAAACTTTGCATGATGTTTCTCTTATTTAACTTGGTAGAATGTACTTCCATCTATATACCGTTGTAACAAACTGAAAATGTGTAATTTTTTAAATTGTTTCTCTTTTGAACTGGACCAAGTAACAATATGCACACTGTACTTCCCAAATAAGAAAAGTCATTATTATTACTAACGTATGGGTAAAACAATAACTAAGTTTTCAAATGTAATTATTTGTATATTTTAAGTTTTCGCTTTTCACAAGCATATTAAACAACGAAGTATATCTAAAATCAAACAACGAATCTGATGGAAATGGTATATTACTCTAGATAGTGGCTATACATGTAATCGAAATGGTATTTCCGAGAAACGACTACTCAATACAACATTCAATTACAGCCAACAAACAAAAATAAAGCTGCTTTCTTGAATAGCACCTTCTTAGTAGTCGATAGTGACATCACTGAGCGGTGCACATAGCAGACTAAGCAAAACTAAGCAAATGCAGAGATACAGAATCGGAAGATGACTCATCGGAATTCAAGACCTTTAGTTAGTCGAATTCAACGACCTCAATAATTAGCATGAAGCCGCTGTTTCCTAGTTATTTTACCTCTTCTCATTTTCAGGAACTGTTCTTCACTATTTCATCTCTAAGCAGTTACAAAAAAAAAAAATATATAACGGACGTTAACGCCTAGAACGGATTTAGCTCGTACTTTTTATGCTCCTCTAAAAGGTTTTTATAAAAATTGCACCGAAAAAAAGAGGAAAATCAATTTCATAGTTAACTCTGCAATGAATACATTTCAGCACGAGAGTATACAGATAATAAGATAATAGTATAGTGCATGGTACTGTATGAGTAGAGCCACGATTTTGTCGCGAAAAGATTTTGCCCCACTTTGTTTCAGTGTCTCCTGTGCACATCTGCAGCTCTGCTTCATGGTAATTGGCAGCGTGTCTTTGTTCAGACACATCTCTCATTTGACTGCACCAATCATAATAAGATTATTGTGACTCCGTACGTGTGTGATTTGCCAAGGCAAGTGAGAGTAAAATCATCCAATCACAAACGATGTAGCAGATCTGCAGATGTGCACATGACGCATCGAAACCAAATGTTGCAAAAATCTTTTCGCCATAAAATCGTGGCTCTATGTATGAGTTGTTTACGGCAAGTACTACTAGAATAATACATTCAACCATTCTAAATGCTATAACAGTTTTTAATTCAAATATTATCTCGTAGTTTAATGATGACAGTGGACGTATAGGCTGAGTTGTAAATAAATGCTACCCTGCGGGAGTGCAATATTCAGTACAAATAATTAAGGAAACACATATGCAACATTAGACCTAATGTTATTCATAAAGGGTGGTGATGGACTCAAAGACGGAAATTTATAAATGTGAAAACGCACGACAACATAACAAGCATATGTCGTAAAAGAACCTAATTTCGTATACGGGTAGATTATGTGAGGACAAGAAACCACATAAAATAATGTTACAGGAGGTCTTGATACATTAAATAGGTCTTTGTAGCACCTTATTGCCGCGAAATTTGTGACCATCATCTACATCAAGTTTACATGCGTTGTAAGAAAGCAGCATGCACGAACTAATAAAAAAGGTCACTTTAATCCCAACTATTATCACTGGAATCACGTGTTTTATCAGTTTGAAGAGTATGTATGAATGACTGGAAGGTAGGCAACCTGAATCACTGTCGTGTATAATGTGTCAATTTCTAATGTCATATTGTGGTGCATTTACGCATTGTCAATCTTTACCTTGGAATCCTTCTGCCGTCCTCACTAATCACATTACGGCCAACGTTGTATAGCTATCTCCCTAAGTATTCGACCTTATGATTGTGCTCCCGTCATGTTAGCGTGTATTTACGACTCGCCATTTATATCATCGCTCTTAAAGTTAACATCTGGCGTTACAGTAAATTATGTTTACCAGTGGTAAATGCCTAACAAGTGTTTCTTACGTAGAGACCTTGCCAAGTGCATGAATGGTATTGTAGTAGGTGACGCATTGGTCTTTTATTCACGAAACTGATAAACTTGATCACAATATATTTATATATTAACAGAAAACACAGTGCATAATAATGCTTTCAGGTTTTTCTTGGGGGGGGGGGGGAAAGATTTTTTTTTTCGGAGACAGTGACCTTGTTGCAGCTTTCTTATTAATTAAGCTTGTATAAATTAGAAACTTTAATAATAAAACTTCAGTTTTATTTTCTTAGGTTAACATTTTTTAAATAACATAATATAAAAAATATATTTTATAAACTTGAAATTCTAAATACAAGGGGGCAATTGACCCCTGCCCCCTCCTAAATAACGTCCCTGCTTACAAGATTCTAAATGTACTGTACACTTACTAGAAACAAGTTTTCTGGATCCCTTTAAAAAGCTTGAAAACGGTTGCTCGGAAAAATATCCAACTTATTTGTGAAACAGAAATATAGAAGTAGCCGTCTTATTTTACGTCATACATTCCGCAGACAAACTTATACGGCTAACGCTTAGTCCTATGAAAAGACGTCTATTACGAAAAAAACTATTAGTGCTAATTTAGATTTACGCCCATAAAAATGGCATGATTGATGTAGCGCGTACCAGTGTTGCCCACACTGCTTACTTTCTTGTCTCCATCGAATAAAAAAACCCCCGTCAGTTTAATTTTTCTTTGTTTATCGTCTGTTTTAATGAATATATACACGTATAACTTGCTACAGTAATCATATGGTGCTAAATTTGTATTATACTGCATACTATTTTAGAAGTATACATAACATTAGAGTTTGCAGCACAGGATACGTTGTCTTACAAAGTGCTCATTTCTGGTTTCTGAAGTTCTTATTTTTTTCTTAAATATCGTATGTGTGGTCGGGTGGAAACTTGACACAGAGATTCGTATGTTCATTCGACAAGCACTACACTGCAAATATAATTTGAAAATTTAGCGTACCGATGTACAGAAGTGTTAAGAAAGAAGGTATTGTACAATTGTTTTCCCATACATCAAATGTAGTGTTCCAATATACTGTACTTTTAGGAAGTAGTACAATGAATACTTGTGTTACCAACTTATATAGTGACAATATTGACAATTGCCTTATATACAAACTGAGGCAAGCTAAGTGCGTCATACTAAATGCGGGAGTTAAAAACTTCCAATACTAATTTCGACGGTTTTTTTACAGTGCACCAACGATCACCAGAGAAGACACTCAATATTATAAAGCGAAAAGCTCGTTTTTTTTTCTGTCCAGTGAAAATCCGCCAATGTGAAAGCAAAATAATAATAATAATAATAATAAAATACGCTTGAAAGGTTGGCATTACTGTGACCGTAGACACGCACACATACACACGTACTTCAAAATACAATTCACAAATGTATAGGTTGATAACTACGTGAAACAAGTATATTCTTTGTTATTTGCAACTGACATCAGTTAATATTTCGTCCCTTTTGGTGCACGAAAAAAATAATTTTGAATAAACGTAAACAATCCTATTTCAGACATTATTTTCTCTTATATCAACTGTCATTACACTAGTTGAACTGTATAATACCAGAAACATGACGCCGACAAACATGAATGTTTTTTGTTAAATATTTTTACTGCAGAGTATTATTAAATATTTCTCGTGCTTTAGTTTATAATCCTCGGAGCAGTACATTAGTAACATAATGGTCAATATGTTTCTCGCAATACGTATAACTGCAGAATGAAAACATTCTCGAAATATTAGCAGAACACGATAGAACTCAAAAGCTTGTTAATACAGGATGCTTTGCATTTGGGTTCTGGTTGCGTGAGTCGGGAAAACAATATAGCACGTCAATTATTTTATTACAAGCAAATTTGCTCTCTCAGTAATTTTTAGTTTCTCGTGAACGGCGTTGTTAGCTGTGCTGCTATCTCGGGACGAGTTTCGCAAACTTCGCCCACGCCTCGCATTATCGGCCAATCACGGGTGCCTTGAACTCGCCTATTGGCTAGTGGCGTCTCCACAGCAAGTTGCAACAGACAAAACACTACAGCTGCAGAGATTTAATCGCAAACTGCAAGCTACTGACTGCAACTTTTAACTTAGAAGAACTTATTTATTTTATGTTAACCGTGAGTTATTAAATTTTTCCTGATAGACTATAAGGACAAATAAGAACTCAACAACAATATGAATGCCAAATTACAGGCTGCCCATTGATTGCGACAGCAGCCAATGAAGAAGAGTACGTGGCTTAATAATGCACAGTTTCGTGAATTTTAGCAAAATGATTTTGAACCCGTGAAATTTTCATGCACCTACAGATGAAAATTCACGAGGGTAGGGTAGGTCAGTCAAAATATAAAGTTTTAGATGTTTGAAATTTTACCCTATAGAATTTACCCGTGTTCGAATTTCAACTGATGGACCCCCCCCCCCGGAAAATAGGTACTAAAACTAATATTATAGTGAAACATAAATATAATATATATAAATAAATGTGAATGGATGTAGCATTTATCTAAATATTTATCATGTAGAAAATATGTAGGTTTTTTTTTATTTCCGTCAATTTAAAACGTTGAATAGCATTGCAGGCGGTTATCAAATCCTGGTAATCGACAAAACTTGATCAAGTAACCTACCCTACTCTAGCGAGTGAATTTCCATAAGTAGAGATGATGGTTTATCGCGGGAAAAGTTGACTGTTTGATGGATTTCAATGCACGCCCAGCTTACCAGAAGATTACTGGCTTTAGCTTGTACGTGGAGCTGTTGCCCTATTAGACTGAGCCAATAAGAATGACGATATTGTAATATTTGATGCCTGGTATTGGTCTGTAGACAGCTACGTTGTGTCAGTGTTTTCAAGGCTATCTTGGCACAAAACATTTTCGCGATATACCATCATCTCTATCCATAAGTGTTGTATAGCTTACTGTAGAGGTACGCGCGCACTACGAGGCGTCACGGCAAGGACGGACGGCCGTCACAGAAAAATACAAAAATGTTTAATGTGTAGTACACGGTCGTAGAAGAACAGGTCTGGACACTCGCCTATCTACCAATGTAGTTTGCTGGACCCCCTTGTTGTTTGGCTGTAGTTCACCAAGTTACCGAGAATATTGTGTTTTATTGGCGCTTCAGTTAGGGCGTTCGGACCCAAACTTCGCCCACTCTTTTGCATTGTTAAATTTATAAAGTAAATAAAGACTGCTGGAACCTTTTCTTAAATTTGTGAGCGAAGGAAGTGTTTCGTAAATTGATAAAAAATACGTTTTGTTAAATTGAAAGGAAGTGTGCGGAGTTTGAGTCCGACCGCCCTAACATCAGCGCCAATAAAACACAATATTCTCGGTAACTTGGTGAACTACAGCCAAACAACAAGGGGGTCAAATATCCAGGCGAGTGTCCAGACCTATTCTTCTACGGCCGTGCTACACGAGCGTCTCGAGACAGACACTGGACGCGACGACTGCGCATGCGCACGAATTATTTTCTACGAAAAATGGAATAGGAAACGGACTGAACTGAACCGATCGTGTTTACGTCTTGACGTCCTTTTGTTTACTTTATGTATACAACAGATGTTGCGGTTTGGCTTTCCAGCGAATACTGTAGATCGTCTTTGTTTCCTGTG
>PNEQ01115145.1:0-14219 GCA_003012365.1 Medauroidea extradentata | reverse complement strand
TGACCACATTCGCAGGGTATCTGATACACACAGTTGTGAGTTTGTAGTTTTTCAGTGGCTGGTTTTACCCTGGTGACCATACTTTTGATAGTGGATTTGGATTGGAATGCTGTTTGAAGTCCGTATTTATTTCCCAGACGTCTTATTTTTTCCGAAAGGCCTCTAACATACGGAATAACTAGGGTTCCTGCTGGTTTTTAGGTTTCTGTGGGCTTAAGTGTTCTGTTAGGTTTCATGTGCTGTTTGATGGTGTTTGCCGGGTAACCATTGGCTGTGAGTTCTTTTTTTTTATTTGGTTGTGTTCCATCAGTACAGATTTCTTGTTGGAACAAATAATCTCAGCTCGGTTAGCTAGTGTGCAAATTATGCCAGTTTTTGTGCTTTTAGGGTGGTAGGAAGCAAAATGTATGTATTGGCCTGTATGTGTAGGTTTCCTGTATACTTTAGTTTCCAGACTGCTGTTATCCCTGCTAACTAGTACGTCCAAAAAAGGAATGCTGCCATTGGTTTCTGTTTCATATGTAAACTGGATTGATGGTCTCAATGAGTTCAGGAAGTTCACAAATTCCTCCAGGGTTTCAGGTCCATGTTGCCAGATAGTGAAAGTGTCGTCTACGTAACGAAGCCAGATTTTAGGAGGGGTATTGCTTTTGCTAAGTACTTCCTGCTCAAAATTTTCCATGAATATGTTCGCCATGAATGTATGTTTGTAGAAACAGTCACTGACGGCATGGCAATGGGCTCTTCACTTTCACCATTCATGGCACCATTAGCACCAAATTCACATGGAATACAAAATTTGGTAAACATGGACTTCTGAAGTCCTAGAAGTAAGCCAACGAAATGTGCACTAAAGTCATTGCAACCAATTGGCGGATAAATCGTTTCGTGACATTCTCATGGCTGTAGCTATACTTTAATGAAAAAATCACATCACACAAATAGTGCCCTTGGTGGTTATGTCTCGAACAAAATCGAACCTGTTACTCGGTGTTAATGCTGCCTCAATGTTATAGCAACACTGCAGTGCATTGAACATAACTAGTGATCAAGCATATCATTCCATTGTAAGACGCGCAACCAATCAGGAGACAATTACAGTGTCACTGGCTGAGCTAGAATTAGCAAAGGAAAATAACCTTGAAATTTGAATTTAAATCAAACAAAATAGTCTCTCTTTGTCCGAAAAACTTATTCTTGAAAGGCAGAATCATTTAGAACAAGCTTATGTTGTGGCTAAACTGTGGCCATTTTGGATTTAAGAACCTCGAAACTGGAGAACTGATCGGTGGGAAAGGGGGGGGGGACGAATGCATTATAAAGAGAAGTGAAAACTTTTCATAAAAAAACTTTTCATTATTATAACTTGTCGGTTTGTCTCCACGGAGCTCTTAAACTTTTCCGTTTGCTCACAGCTAGGCGGTTTTCATTACACTTCTCCGAGCCGCCTGGAACGTGGGTCAGATGACGCGAAGGCACCCCCGAGAGACCTTTACTGCTACTGGTTTTATATCACCCCTTCCTCCTCACCACCCCTCAGCAACCCCAAACCCCACCGCAGCCAATAACGAAGGAGATGTTTTCTCACGGCGGCGGAAGTATTCTCAGATCGACCAGCGGGACGTATGCGCTCGAATTCCTCGCGCTCGTTCAAGCGAGTTTTTTCGTCCCATTTCACCTGCTCAGTCGTGTGACTATTGCCGCCGGACGTCTGGTGACTTGTGCTGTCAGCGCCCTACGTCTGGGCGGGTGTAACTGCAGGTAAGTGAAAGTGGTACGAGCTGAGAGCTTATACAGACAGCGGTTGATGGCCACAGGGAAGATTCCCGAATGCAACCCAGGATACTCCAAAAACACTCGGGGACCTGAATTCGAAACCATGCTAACTCCAAAATTTAAAAATAATAATATAAAGTAGTACTGTGGGATGAATGGGGACGCTGGGGTTAATACGGATAAAATTTCAAATCAAAAGTTCCAGTACGTGGTTTTAAAACCCGTGTTTTTCCTTAAGGTTGGCAAGTCAATAATTTTACAAACAGAAATTGTATTAAAATATAAAAATGTTTAAAGGTGAAGTTCTATGCTAAGAAACTGTTTCAAATGTTGTCTCTATTCACCCCATTTTACGGTAAGTTATCTTTTTCGTGTGGGTTAATATCTATCAAAAATATGTTAATAATCAAAATACAATATTTTTACTCCGGTTAGAATCATATTTCGATCAGAAATTAAAGCACAGAGTAAGGAAATTACTTTTTTTGCTAAGTTTTAAATTTTGGAGTTATCATGGTTTGAAATTCAGGTCCCCACCTTCTTTGCAACAAAAAGAATACTTGGTTTCAATATGATTCACTTCATCGTAACTTTGCACCAATACAGTGTAGGTACTTAGCTTGCGGTGAAGGTGTCTAGCTCTAAAGGAAGGCAAATTGGTTGAGATGCGGAAATTTCACGGGCTCGACGTCATGCCTGCCGAACTCCACAGTCTCGTGTATTTGCTCATTGTCTGCTGCTCCAGTGAGTTGCCAGCTGTTTACATATAAATGTAGCGTGGAAGTTAGCAATTGTTCTCATGCAGGTCCACTGTTGGTTCACAATAGTCACTAACCAATAGCGAAAGTATTACACATGTACATAATTCCGAACTCTAAGGTCTTCCCAAAGGAATGTGCGATATTTCCTTGTCCCTACAAATTAGAAAACTTGTGTTTTGTGATACATTTCTTATTTAAGATTCCACCATACTTGTGAGGTACAAATTATTGGTTTTTAAGCTGTAATATTTATTTTACGGTATAAATAAAAAATGTGTTTAGGTATAACCATTCTAATGTATACGTTCGTTATAATTTTTGCGCTAAATTTGCTTTACACGTTAAATGCAATGTGTAAACGGTGTGAGGAAAATTCGTGTACTAATTTTTTTCTCTTACTATTTACGAATTGTATTTTACAAGTAATGCAAATTTAGCGCAATTATGTTAAAGAACATATACAGGAAATCGGTTCTACCTGAACACATTTTTAATTTTTGAACGACTAATATTACGACTTGAAACCTAGAACTCGTACATAAAGTGCATAGTGGAATCTTAAAAGTTTTCATTAAAAATAATATAAGTTTCTTCGGAGAAAAGATACACATTATTCAATCAAAATTCTTGTGTTAAAACATCGTTAACTATTTTTACCATGAAGATTTCAAATAAGCTACCTCAATAATAACACAGATTTTAATGGCGCGCAGTTCATTGATAGGGAATTGGAAATTTCATGAGTTCAACGGCCTAAATGTAATAATTTACTGACCTATATGTACTCAAGTTCCGTATATTTCGTCCATTGTCTCTTCCAGTGAGCGTCAGCTAATGGACAGTTGGCCTGGACTGTTCATCCTAACAGGCAAGACATTGAACACACGACAGTTTCCTTTCACTGTTATTTAGACACTCCCTGAAGAACTTTGGGCCAGTGAGAAAAAAAAACTGGCAGGTAGGCGAGGAGCGAATCCCGTCCTACCAGTTCTGGAGAGAAACACGCTCTTAACCGGGTCACCAGCGAATGAACTGATACAGGGTTCTTGTGAACGTTTAACGAATTGGATTTTAGTGTGCAATGAATTGAACTCGCGGAATTTTCCTGCTTGTGGGTAAGGCCGCCATCTTGGATGGCTTTCCTCAGCAGCCATCTGGGATTGTGTGTTAGACATAATCTTGGTCTTACGTTTGCCTGCCATTTTATTTGATACTCTCGTACGTCATCTCTTTTTCGTACGTGGCCATTTGTTTATTCTATAACATAGAAAATAATGCAAACAGAAGCGAAAAAGGAAACTTCTTCATTGTTTTTATCCTACCAGCTCTTGGGGCGTACATGGATATAAACAATGCCTAGAGACACTGGAAAATCGCGAATATATGTTAAATAGTCTCCAATAAACTATAGTATGTCAATCGTGGCACGTGTGAACAGTTTTCTGGCAATTCACACACGTTCTGTGTTAAAACTGTACAGTTCTGATTGGGTCTGTAGAAGTGAGACACAGTGCTTCATATAAACGGTAGCCAATATGAGTGCAAAAACCTTCAGTGTTATACATAGCATGTTGGAGCCTAGCAAACAATCAACTTTTCCCGCGATTTACCAGTGTCTCTAATAATGCCTCATGGATAATTTATTTATATTACAACTTATGCTGCTTGACACAGCACAACGTCAGATAATAACTAACCCTGTCAGAGGCGACATGCGGAAGCCCTTTGATCGTTCTTATTGTACAAGCTCTCGGGACGTACATGAGTGCAAACAACGTCATGTGGAATATGAGACATTGATCGAAACAAGCTTCTACATTTCTAGAAATACTACGTTTTTTGTATCTCAATTATATATGAATAAATGGTAAATGTGACATTATTTAGGTGTCAGTTAACTTACAGATTATTAAATAGGACCTACTAAACTACATAGTAACCAAACATACACGAACGCCATCACCATGACAACCCAAACAGAAAATGAGTACAATAAAAATTATCCATGCTCTTTCGCTTCTGTTAGAATCCAGCACCTTTACAATTAATATTAAAACCAATAATGTTATTTCAATAGTAAATTTAATTTAATTCTTATTGAAATAAGCACCATTTATCAATCATTAAAACAGTACTACTACAGAGTATTATTAAATAACTAACATAATTCACATTTTTTTACTATTAAATGAAAACGTGAGGTGTGTTATGAATATAAAATCCTGTGTATTTCGTTTGTCGTTTGTTTACGTCACAAGACAGCTACCACATTCGAACCTGAAGTTGACTTCTATGGACAGTGTTGTTGCTCACATTGGATTCTGTTGTCTTCACCGGAGGCATTGTAATATTTTCAGTAATTGACTAATCATAATTTTCGGTCTTCTAGGGAACCGCACCGAGATACTCAGGGTAAAGACTCACGTGCCATGTCATTGTCATGGGAAAATAGCCCCTATAGCTACTCTCAGACCTAGAAAAGATACCAAGAAGAACGAAATCTCCGCGGACCCTACGTAGGCCTATGTTAATATGAAAGCGTTTAAAAACACTCAGCTATCGAAGCATGTATTAAAGTAGCGTTTTCTGTCACATATTCTTACAATTGACACTAATAATTCTTCCAGGCTTACAGTAAAACACGCCTTTCACTTTCCTAAAATTACGTATATAAAAGTAACAATTTATAAAGAATCAAAATTTCACTGTAAATCTTAGCACAAATTAACATGAAAAAAGAATAAAAGAAAACATTTTTATAGCCCACTACCTCACTCATTCACACTACACGAAGCTTTGTATCTTTTTTTTATTTCAATACAAAAAATAATTTTACTGTAGGCAACTAATGATGGGTCAAACAAGTAATATAAATACTTAAAACCTTTAAGTTAATCTTTCATTGATAAAGGTATGACATAAAACACGTGCTCAAAAATGGGTGTTCTGAAACTATGCGTGAAATTCTAAAGTATTCAAAAAATCCTCACAAATGCAGTTTCAGCTACTAATATTCTTGTCAGTAGATAATTATAGTCGCCCCTATACAAGGGACCACGTGCAGTTTAAAAATTTTTCGATTTTCCATGCAACAATCGCCTTGAGGCCTCGCTCATTAGTTTTGCAGTGGTTACAAAAATGTTTTTTTTTAACGCGAATTAATTCGTAGATCAAAAATTCATCTTACAGTGTTAACACTTATATATCATAGTTTGTAGCTGAATTTTTCTGTTACAATACATCTAACGGATGAATAGATTTTTGCCCTTGAAATATAGTGTATTTTGTGGTCAAAATAAGCCAAAATGAAGCAGCAAAATAATTTTTAGTAGCATACGGCACATTATTACGAAAAACGCTCCGGAAAAATTGTGTATCGTATGACTTAACAGTCTCAAATTTTTTCAAAGCAATTGGTTAAAAAATGTTTCAGTTATTTGCAGTTGTTTGAAATAAATTAAAGATCATGGCCCTTAAGGTGCAGTATACACAAGTTTCCAAAATCATATTTTTATTTCTATATTTGTATTAAATATTTTTATCTTATTTAAGGCGTAATTTTGTAAAAAAGTTTGCTCTTAAGAAATTTTTTTGCTTCTCATAGTGTACGACTTGTAAATGTCAAAATTTGTATTTTACGGTTTTATGTACGCCGATAAAACAAATTCTCATACGAAACAGAAAATAACTATCAGTGAATAACGATATTGCGTTGTTGTAGACTAGGTCATCTCCTATATAAAAAACAAAAATATATATAAAATGCATTGGAAACAAATTGCTAAAATTTATAATTCATATTTAAAAAATTCAAAACTTTTATAAACACACGAAAAATATTTTTATATTTACTGTAATATTTTTCCCAGTTTGGCATGTCGCTTGGTTTCAGTGGCGTACATAATATCATATAATGCAGATTTTGACGTACGAGTCATTATGCAAAAACTATGAGAGATAAAAAAATATTCAATAGAGCAAAATTTGGTCACATATTATGTCTAAAATAAGAAAAAAATTATCTGGTAGAAAAATAAAAATAAATATCACGTTGAAAACAGATGTCGACTACGCCCTTAGTAAGAAACACGGTTTATTTTTTGTGAGAATATTAGAACCTTTATTTTTGCAATATTGTTTTGTGTTATCCGTTAGAATTTGGAAGCTGGAGAAGAAGAGTAAATTGCGTCTGCCCGCACGCTTGTCAATGTCGGATTTATTTCCGGTCGAGATGAAAACTTTACCGCTGATGGAAAACTTCCAGTCGTGCTGAAACGATCATCTGGGTCGACATCGTTCGTCTGCTGCTATTTTGTTCTTCGTTTTACTATCGGCCGTTACCGAACATGGCACGTGTTGTGCGCCTCAAACACTGATAGACATTTAACAACGCTCTTGTCCGCGTTTCGGAACATTCCACTTTAGTACGGTAGTATTTCGAGCTACAGAAAAAAATACTGGGTATTCGGAAGTTCAGACCTGTAAAACGGCGTGGAATGGGTAAGGTTAATTCTACTACAGGTTAGAAAGAAAATACGTTTTCTTACGGGAGAGCTTGGCACAGGGAAAATTTCTGCCGCTAGTTTCGCTTCGATCGCTAAGAAATCCAGATAAATACGAAACCGCATTAAAATTTAATTTAAATGAACTTGCAAATCATATTTGTAATTTAATTTAATTTTCAAGTAAAAAAAACAATTTCGCCTTATAAATTGTCATCTTAATGAAACTTAAAATTCAGGAAAGCTCTGTGATTGGTCAGTTTGGTGCATTAGCGATACCAGCGCTCAAGTGGCAGAAATTTTCCCTGTGCCAAACTTATAACATTGATCTTTCTAACCTGTAGTAGAAATAACCTTACAATGGGTAAAGATCATTCTGCTACAGATTAGAAAGATAACGTGTTGTCTTACGGAAGAGTTAAGGCCTGTTTACATGTGGACGTGTCCGAGCTTCGTGGTTAGATTCGCACTCGCTGTTCACAATTATTATGTCCGAAGCTAGTCCAAAATTGTGATTAATTCATATGTTGTCCAACTCCTATTGATTTAAGCCTTATATTTGTTCCCTTGATTGATTTCAATATTTTCAATGTTATACCTAGTTACAAATTCCCGCTAAAGTAGTTGAAATTTTCTTCTGTCTTATGACACAACTTCGGACAAAAGTTAAGATTGGTGAATATTTGTCTTATGACAAAGCTTGTCCTAAGACACTGTAACTTCGGACGCTGATGTGACGTCACAGAGTCACGTGTGCCAATCAGCGCATCCTTGTCCTTGGACACTACGTCGGGCATCACAATTGTGAATAGGCGTTTAGACACATCAGGGAAATTTTTTGCAGCTAGCTGCCCTGCTATTATTCTAATAAAATCACAGACCGTAATAATACTAATTATATCTAAGCTTGTTGAAGAGAGAAGTAATGTAATTTAATTTTGAAATGAAAAATAAACCGATATCGGCTTTTAAATTATTAACTTCCTGTTAATTTATATTAACGAAAGCCCTGTGATTGGTTAGTTTAACCGCCAACCCTTTTTTCAGCTTACCAGTGCTCAAGCGACAGAAATTGTCACTTACCAAACTATTAACACTGAGCTTTCTAACCTGTAGAGAATTAACCTTCCACGTGGGATTTTTCATGTAACAGAAATATGTAGATATATGTGTCAAATGTGATTACAATTAATGTAATTTCATACGGTCTTACGACTTCTGAAATTTAATTACAAATTTATATTCTGGTTCATAAATCATATATATATATATATATATATATATATATATATATATATATATATATATCGATGTGTGTATGTCCCCTATGGACTCCAGAACAGCTGGAAAGATTTTTATGCAAGTTTCAGGCAATCTTCAGATTAACACAGCGGGTGATCCTTCATTTTCTTTCTTTTTTCCAATTCTGTGTCATATCTTTATAACAAATTAATTAATATTAATAAAAATTAATAATTCATTAATTAAGTGCTTGTAATTAAGAGTTCAAGATTGTTTCACATTGGCAGAAATACGGAGAGCTACTTAGCTTTTTCCTTGCCTCGTTAAGGCCTGCCTCAATTGAGGAGTGGGGAAGTTGGCGAGAGTGAAGGACGGAATAAAAATTAGACATGTCCAACTGCCGAGGGAGAACTAACAAGCCTGCCAAATAAACAACAGCTCCTGAGCCTGAGCTCGGAACTAAGTTCCAGGTTGGCAGAACTTCACTCTGGATAGAAGGGAGGGAGAGGGGGAAATGGCGCCTAGAGTACGCGTTCTGTAGAGACAACTAACTGAGTTTCAGGTCAGATGGTAACTGCTGGGCTAGACAACTCTTAAAGCCTCGCTCTTTAGTTTTGCAGTGGATTGGAAAATATTTTTTTTTTCACTCAAACTAATACATATATCAGAATTCATTCTGGCAGTTTTAACACTTGCATTGCGTGTATCTGACTTGTTCTGTTGCAATACACCAAACGGATGTTTAGATTTTGGTCCTGAAATAGCTTGTTAAAATATGTCAAAATTAAGCAAAATTATTTTTTGTTAGCAAACGGTACATTACTTTAAAAAATGCTCCGGCAAAATTGTGTATCGAATGCCTGTACACAGCCTCAAATTTTTTTCAAAGCTTTTGGTTAAAAAATAATAGAATTATGTGAGATTGTTTGAAATAAATGGAAGGTCATGGCCTTCAGGACTCAGCCTTTCTAACTATCAGCTACGGAATTTTGAGGAATCATTAAAAAAAAATGTTGATTATAGCTGGCGGATAAACATGGTCGAAGCATGTTCAGAAAAAGTTTTTCTAAGAAATACTACTAAACGTGTGTTCGAAATTCTTGTCTAAAAATAGGAGACACATTTAAAACTATGCTTCTCTGTTTTTATGTTCTACGTATCATGTTTACAAACATGATTTCTGGGCACTTCAGAAATGGCTAGAAACGACATTTTCTGACTACTGTTAATTTAAAAAAATACCGATCGGAATCGTAAAACAAATGTAGAGTAGCACGCGCTGGACTATACAATGCACTTTCGTAAATAAAAAAAGTATGGTCACCGCTTAAATTTCCGTAGATAAAAGCCAACGACCAATACACTTACGCCGTTTTGCTTTTTCGCCTCAAGCGTAAAGACGATATGGTTGTCAATGCTTGAGCCATTCTAGTTCTTATCGCCTACATGTTTCCATACTTTAAGAGGACGCGGAACATAATTCAACGCTACAAGCATTAATCTATGACTACAGGTTTCTCGAAGCCAATTTGCGAAATTAAACAATAGCAATCCCAGACAACATTTTTAGCCAACGTTTTAAACAAAATTGTCTCCAGTGTTACGAACTTCTGAGGCACAATCTCAGACACCGGAACCTCGTGCATTTAACTGCGGCGCAAGAGATCACGCGTAACGATTTAGTAATTTTGGATAAATATTTACTCATAAATTTGACAAGTACCATTATCTAGGATTGTCATTGAGTTTTTTTATTAATATTGGCTTCGAAAAAAAGCGTAGAAATCAGTTGATGTTTTCATCATTATTTATCTACCACGCGCTCTTAAAACGAGATATCTAGCACCTGCTGTATTAGAGCTCTTAAGGGCGCTGTCTACCGCAATCTTCATCATAATTTTTTTATTTGTTATTTGTACCAGATATTTTTTTTTCTTATTTTAGACACAAAATGTGACTAAATTTGGCTTTTATTAAAATTTTTTGGCTCACATAGTTTTCTCGTAATGGCTTGTTAAAGTAATATTTTGCATGTTTCCATTTCAACGACTACACTAAACCGACTGATATGCTAAACTCAAAACAAACACAGTGGATAAAGACATTGCAGGCTACAATGCCGTGCTCATAAAAATTAAGAATAAAAATTATTTTCATTAAAAAAAATTATTTTCATTAAAAAAAAATTATTGAATTTTTAAAATTTTTATTATCATTTTCAGAATATTTTAAAAATAAAAATAAGTTTTTTTCTTAAATTTTATGAGCATGACATTGTAGCCTGCAATGTCTTTATCAGCTGTGATTTTATTAGTTTGGTATATCATTTGGTTTTAGTGTAGTTCTTAAAACGAAAACATGCAAAATATGACTTTAACAAGCCATTACGCGAAAACTATGAGAGATAAAAAGTTTTCGTAAGAGCCAAATTTAGTCACATTATGTGTCTAAATTAAGATAGAAAATATCAGGTACAAATAACAAAAAAAAAATATATATATAATGAAAATTGCGGTAGTCAGCACTCTTAAATAATATTTCCCTAGCCAAGCTAACGTCGTGATATATTATCAGCGTCTTTTGTCAACAAACGGACCCGGACAAGAACGTTTTTGTGATGGAGCCCAATAGGCGGCGGATTCCTGTTGGACGTCCGAAACACGTCCTTATAGGTATAATTCCGTAATTTGATGTCAAAGCATTGTGCTTATTCAAGCGTCCGGTGCCATTTGCACGTGAATGGGACCCCGTCTGTCTGCATCCCGCCCCGCCCCATCCGGCTACTCGCGTGAGGACAGACCATAGTCCCGACACAAACACACGCTCACATATATCTGTATGACAAGCATTATTCACATCTCGCGGCCTGACACGAAGGGGAGAGGATCTGCGGCTGCCATTTGCCGTGCGTCGTAGGCAGTATTGTCAATTCGGAGGTCTTTCGTACGAGGTTAAGTGTTTTTTAATAGGACAGACCTACTTAGCTGAGGACAACACATTTTTATTATTATAAAATTAACTTGAAATATAGCAATTCTGGGAAATTAGTTTTCGTAATCTTTAAGAGCAGAATTTGAGGCGACGATTTCCCGACTACCCAGAATTCTTATCACACGTATTACGACAAACGAATGTATCTCGTTGGATTAATATTTGGTCTCATAATTCGCAGATTCATTTTTTGTTCGGGATTATTATTATTGAGTTTTTTCCACGACTATGAAATGCTTGGCGTTCTCTTTTTGTTTGGACGGAATGTTCTGTTTGACCCAACCAAAATTTAGAATAACTGGTGGAGCGAAGATGACATAATATAGTTAGTTGAATTTTTGAAATAGTGGTTCTAATGGAATGACAAGATATCGGGATATATTTTTCGTTCTTATGTTCTTGCTTTTTAGATTTGTTCATTAATTTTTTATAATTTCTTTAAATATCGAACCACTGTGCCTCTCGAGGTTTGAAACTCTGGTCACTAATCATGCTCAAATTTTCTCAATTTATTCCTGAGTCCGAATTCGAAAATTTATATTTGCAAATATTTCAATTTTGATTTAACTAATTACAGTAACTTTTGTCATGCACATTGTAGGTGAAGTATCAAAGCGTGATTATAGAGTCATTCAGCCGATTAAAAATTTATGATAATAATTATTCCTCGATATTTAATAAGGACAATGTAACTCTTGGTAGCAGTTTAATCCATTAATAAGCTGCGCTCCTAATCCTAAAACGTTATGTTTTTGTTAACAGACGTTGCAGATAACTCCTCGCTTCATTAATTTGTCAAACGGAAATTTGTAACTAAAATTCCCGAGAGTTTCTATAATGTCAGGTCATTTTAAACACCTTGCGTAGAGACGACACCTCACAACGAAGGTCAAAGCCTTCCTCAAGATGAGACTTATGTAATACACACCTAAATGGCTATTATTTACTGCCGGAAATTTGCAAGTTGATGAACATCAACCAATCATGAGCCAGTGGTGTAATAATTCATTTAGACGAATCGTAAGAAAGTGAACATTCATCTGTAGACACGTCACCTAATGTTTGTGCGTATAAGATCAATTGTGCAGTCGTTAGGATCATATATAGTTTGATGATAAATATTGATTAGTCATACAAGTATGTCTACTTCAGTTGATTTTATTTCAGTATTCTTGTATTGAACTAGGAAAATACACATAACTATATTCGGCAATTTGCTACCAACCATGCAAACAGAAAGGCAACAATGGTTAACGGTGAATTCAATGAAACGACGGCTTGTGATATTTTTCAATGGTTACATTTTTAGTGCTCACTTCATCCAGAACAACCTATAGGAATGACGTCGGTTACAACAGTGACACTCTATTCACTGCTCCATATAATGACTATGTATATGAGGCTATCTGTTTTAGAACCCTAGTCATATTTTTATTTATGATGATTTGTAGTTTCATGCCACTTTATAATAAACGCTAAGCAATCCGAGCAACAATCGAAGTATACCGATTTTACCGTACCTAGGCATTAATGCATGAATTCACATTAAATAGTACTTCTTGTTATTCTATACCCTATAAACTCCTGAAGTGCTCACTTTATCGTGAACCGACTATATACAAATTTGAAGTGCGTAGCAATGTCTTCCACTGCATCGTTACAGACACTGATTATTGAAAAATAATAATTTTTCTGCCAACTTAATTTCAACGCCTAACGAGCACATCTGCAGATCTGCTTCATGATTATTGGTAGTATGTCTTTGCACAGAAACTTCCTTAGCTTGACTGAGCCAATAAGAGCTAGGCTACTCTATGGTCTGTAATTTTTGGGTAGAGCACCAAGGAGATGATATACAAAAACATTAAATCACTGACCATGAAACAGATACACAAATGAACATAAGGAATTGAAACTAGTTCTCACCAAAAATCTGTGGCTGTAATCAACGTATGTAGTCCGTAAGTAATCGATATAAAAAAGAATGTAAGGCTTCTAAGGGATTTAAATGATGCTCTTATTTACAGTGAAACTATGTCACTAAGACTGCATACGCTTCACTATTAAGACGATCATGAGTTTAATGAGGATAAGAATTAATAGTCCTGGTAGCGTAGCACGCGTAGCAGTGCAATTGCTGCAAATGTAACTGTGTATTTATGGTTGCAGTATGGTTAGCGTATGGCGTTAGTAAACAGATTCTCCTCAAAAGATTCCACATTTTCATGAGAAAATATTTTAACACGCATTTTATCTTTCGCAAAGTATTTTTATTTAAATTTAAAAGTTAGATATAAAGTTGAGGTAACACCAAATATATATATATATATATATATATATATATATATATATATATATATATATATATATACACACACACACACACACACACACACACACACTAGCTGCCCTGACAAACGTTGTTTTGTCACATAAGTAAATTAAAAATATTTCCTAAACAATAGCACTTAGAAGTATAAAAAATAGATAAAAACCTATTCGCAGACCTACAGAATGTATCTACAAAATTTCATTGAAATCAGTTAAGTCGTTTCGGAGGAGTATGGAAACAAACACTGTGACACGAGAATTTTTTATATTATATTATATATATATATATATATATATATATATATATATATATATATATATACATACACACACATGCACGTACATATTGTTACGGTGTCGCAATCCCGCGGCGTCGGTGCTGTCGCGGAAAAGTAGTGGGACGATTGCACAACTCTTCGACGTCGGTGGCGTCGCAGGACGGCAGTAAGTGGGTGCTGGGTAATCAACAAGTCACCAAAAAGTGGCGGATTGCGGCAACAGTGGTATCCCAGGAATCCGATGACTCGAGGAGTTAAGTGGGTCTTAACACTTACCCAACACCTTACAAACTCCTGGATTCAGCATGGATTGCTCCGCCTCTGGGCATAGCTGGGAG
>PNEQ01115144.1:0-14218 GCA_003012365.1 Medauroidea extradentata | reverse complement strand
TGTGACGTTTCTCATTTGACTGTACCAATCACAATAAGGTTACTGTAACACCACACGTCTGTGATTTGCGTGTAAAACCCCACGACACACGAATGTCAAAACATCCAATCTCTGACCGTGAAGCAAGTCTGCAGACGTGCACACAAGTCACTGACATAAAGTGAGGCAAATTTCTTTTCGCGAAAAGTTCATGTCTCTAATTATTGAGTACCTTTTTTGACTCAGGGATGCCGTGCAAGGAATAAAACGTTTCGGCTCATAAATATGCCCTCATTGACGTTATTTAAAGACCTTGACATAGTGCAATATATTCACGCAACATAACATTTTCCGATAGTGAGATCTTTGATATTCTGCTGTAATGGTACTTAATAATAAGAATTCCTGGGTTTATAGAAATACGCCATTGTTTGCTGAGTAACGTTCGAAAGTCCTGTTTCCTTAGTGTCTCGCTAGATCATCGTTGTACAGGGTTTGTTAACAAATCGTAAGCAATGGTTAGAGATATGTTTTATCGCGGGAAAACTTGATTATTTGCTGTGTTTTAACGTACGTTCAGCTTATGAGAAGATGACTGGATTTCTCTGCGTAGAGCTGTTAACGTATTTGACTGAGCCAATAAGAATCCCACTTTGTAATATGTGATTCCTATTATTGGTCTGCAGACAACTACGTTATGTCAGACGTGTATCACCCAATCATATATGTCGCAAGAAACCAGTGTTTTCCAAGGTAAGTTGGCACAAAAAAATTTCCCGATATACCATCGTTTCTAGCAATGGTGTATTCCCATAAACCGTGGGGGCCGCAGTGGCCGAATGGTCAGACCATTCGCGTCCCACCAAGGCTATCCGGGTTCGATCCCCGGTGGGGTCGGTCTCATGATTTTTGCATATGGGAATCTTGCCGGACGATGCCGTTGGTAGGTGGATTTTCTCGGAGATCTCCCGTTTCCTCGCCTCTTCATCTCAGCGCTGCTACATATTCACGTCATGTCACCCCTCACCAGCGCTGAAGACCTCGATGTTAAGCGCGGACCAAAATCTCTCACTCGCTCTTATCTATAGATAGTGTTTTTGGGGAATTTTCAGTTGTATTTTTGGCTGTCCCGACGAGGGTGGCAAAAAAAAAAAAAGACACGATATATTACTGCAGTACAGGTCTCGTCACTTGCAGGTACGCGCTCACACGTCAGCTGATAACACCACGTGACGTCCGTCCACGCTGGATGCAATGGTCCGCGCGGCTCCCACGACCGACTTTACCATGCAAATTACACGCCGTAAACAAGGCCAGACCGGCAGGGACCCGGGGTCACAGTACGACGGGTCGCCTAACGGGGCAGGGGGGTGGAGTACTGCGAGCAGCACTCGCCACACTCATCGACACGAAATATGCCTCCACTCACAAGGGTGACGACGTGTTAATCCGGAAAATATATATATTTTTTAACTCTCGGGTCGAACAAAGCTTCGGAATCGTTCAAGTGTGCAGATAAACGATTATGTAGAGCACACGTGACGCATGGCTCTGAAAATATCGGCCACAGCACTACAGGGGTAAAGGGCGAATATTGAAGGGTCTCCGCGAGGAGGTGTAATCGAAGCTGTTACGGCAGGACAGTCCGAAAAATATACTGTTCTTTGATGGGGAGAACTTTATAAGGCCGGATACATATGGAGAATGTTTATTAGTTAATAATGACTCAGGAAACGAATTGTTTCTGAAAAACAAGAAAACACAGCGGACGACCATTGTACAAGAAACCATACGCATACCACACACGTCGAAAAATGTGTCGAATGTGTGTAGTACTATCAGAGGTGACGTGAAGAGATTTTGGAATTGTATTACCAAATTTTCTCTTCGACAGAGCATAGGATATATTCTTGGCAAACTGCTTGACATAAATAATAATGGAATCTTTCATTAATTTGTCACGCATAATCAATGCAAGAGAATTCTTGGAAGTTAACATATAATTCTCTTGCAATGATTCTGCATGATAAATTAATTAAAGATTTCATTATTATTTATGTCAATCAGTATACCAAGAATATAGCCTATGCTTTGACGAAGAGAAAATTTTGATAGTTTAATATAGTTTGAATAATTGTTCTGGATCAAAAATACAGTTATATTTTCTAACCCCCTTCCCCCATATGCGTTATTTTATTTTAGTCGACTCCAAACGTCTGTATTCTCGTTCTACGTCTTTCTATCGTCGACAATGTTGTGTCTTCCTGTGGTGAATGCATCTGCACACTAATTAAAAGTTCCAAGGTAGAATGATCAACCTCCCGCAAATTAGTCACAGACGTAAATGACATCCCATAGATGCTTGTGATAAACGGAATCACATATTGTGCTGTGGTGTATTATAAGGGAGTGAAGTCTAGCTAAGACACCAAATAATTACTCGAATCTGGCCAGTCTCTAGCGATGACTTCTTGCCCTGTGCAGAGCTACGACTGACATAAAATGTATTCGAAAACTTCGCAAAGTACGTGAGTAATGTCTACATATGAATTAAATTCTTAGAATGTTTCACGCTTGTATTACCTATTTAGGCCATCCTTTAATGTCTACGGCATATTTATGGATAGAGACCCGGAAATTTGGCGTGACCATTGACCAGCAGGCTGGATTCCACAGCCCTCTATACACTCCGTCTTCAGCTATATGTTCGTTGGCTGTTGCGATGGTGAGTGGTAAGTTGTACGTCTGACAAGGTAGCTTGGGAGTCGGTGAGTGTTTTGATGTGGTCTTTGAAAGAACTGTGCAATAGGAATGCATGACTGGATTCAGTTGCTTGGGCATACTCCACAGCGAAATGAATGAATGTCAAAGAATGCAGTCCTGCTACTGTTCACAGACCTCGAGAAAGAGTTCTACCAGCTTATAGATGGTGGAAAATCGCGAGAATATATTCTGCCAGCATAGTCTCCAAATTAGTATAGCGTACTGCGTCTTTTATGATTGGACAAAGTTATATGGCACAGTTTAGCTTTTTGTATACGAATCATAGACGTTCTGTAATAACGCACCAGAGTTAATATTGGCCCTGTAAAATAAGGAGCCGCCAGTAACGAAATAAAAATACCAGAAATTAATACAATGTATTAAAACCTATGAAACCGTAATATTTTCCCGGTATAAATCACATCTTTAGGCATATTTTCTCAAAGGTAATAATATGAAGTACACGTATTTTTGCGGAAATTTATATGCATGACGATCTTGTTACAGAATACTTCAAAATGCATAGGCTGGTAGAACAACCATTTATCTCAAGTATTCCGCCATAAAATTATAAGGTTGCTGCTAAATGTCTAGTAGAGGCAAGTTACGAGTAAAGACCCCAATTTTGGTGAAAATTTTTCTGCAACAATTTTCTTCAGTGCCTCGTGTGCATATCTGCAGCTCTGCTTCATGGTCTGTGATTGGCTGCATTTAACTCTCACGTGTCTTTAAGGGCACGGTCTACCGCAATTTTCATCACCATTCTTTAAATTTTTTATTTGTACCATTTTTTTTTTATTATTTTAGACACAAAATGTGACTAAATTTGGCTCTAATGAAATTTTTTTTCTCTCATATATTTCGCGTAATGGCTTGTTGGAGTCATATTTGTCATGTTCTCGTTTTAAGGACTACACTAAAACGAACTGATATACCAAACTGAAAAAATCAAGTGGATAAAGACATTGCAGGCTACAATGACATGCTCACAAAAATAATTAATAAAATTATTTGTATTTTAAAAATATGCTAACTGAAAATAAAAATTTTAAGAATATTTATGAGCATGAAATTGTAGCCTGCAATGTCTTTATCCACTGTGAATTTTTTGAGTTTGGTATATCAGTTGGTTTTAGTGTAGTCCTTAAAACGGAAACATGCAAAATATGACTTTAACATGCCATTACGCTAAAACTATGAGAATAAAAAAATTTCATAAGAGCCAAATTTAGTCACATTTTGTGTCTTAAATAAGAAAACAATATCTGTTACAAATAAAAAATAACAAAATGGTGATGAAAATTACGGTAGACCGCGCCCTTAATGTTTTACTGCAAATCATGGAGGTGTGTACGATTTATCTGGGATTGTAATATGCGTGTGAGCTTAGATTGTAGGTAGTAAGGGTACATACAGAATGTTGCAAATTTCACGTCAAAAATTTTGGAGGGACAAACCCTCACATCTAGAGGAACAAAAAATATTGCATGAGCATAATTCCGAAAATACACCATTTCTGAACTATAGCTCCCAGTACGCGATGTTAGAATGCAAACCGTGCACCCTGGATCATAGTTTTGTGGAATGAAACTGAGGTAATTTTGACAGACACATACCAGACGAGAGACACGAGTCGTATTTAATTGGATGGTAGGCACTGTCCGATGCAGCGTTCCACAGTTAAATGATCCAGTTCGCACGTCATGCATAGGTCATGATTAGAGACACTGGAAAATCGCGGGAATAGTTGACTGTTTGCTAGGCTCCAACGTGATGTATATAATACCGAATGTTTCGTATCAACATTGGCTATCGTTTATTTGAAGCATTGTTTCTCTCTACAACAAGCCCAGTTAGAACTGCGTAGCTTGGACACACAGCATGTGTGATTTGTCCAAAAACTGTTCACACGTGTCACGGTTAATATAATACAGTTTATTGAATTATTTTAAACATTTTCGCAATTTTCCAGTGCCTCTAGTCATGATACCTGTACTACAGTATAGGTAGAGGTGATGGTTAGAGGCACAATTATTTCGCGTATTGATTCCAAGTCAGGTTGAACGTTAAAAACGTATACTTCAGGCTCATTATTGTGATCGAACGACAGTTGTTTTGACATACATTTGACAACTGCGAAAATATTTTGTGCGAACATACCATTAAAAACACTGTAAATTCTCGCGACATGTATGGTGGAGTGATACACGTCTGACACTACGTAGCTGTCTGCTGACCAATAATATGCATCAAATATTACAATAGCGGGATTCTTATTGGCTCAGTCAAATAGAGTAACAGCCATACGTGCATTCTGCCATGAACGTACGTT
Source organism: Medauroidea extradentata (assembly GCA_003012365.1). Taxonomy (NCBI): domain Eukaryota; kingdom Metazoa; phylum Arthropoda; class Insecta; order Phasmatodea; family Phasmatidae; genus Medauroidea; species Medauroidea extradentata. Next base: position 9,144 of record PNEQ01115144.1, on the reverse strand, counting down.
GAAACTCAGCAAGCAGTCAAGTTTTCCCGCGATAAGCCATCATCTCTAAGTATAGGTAGATAAGGTGATTTATCGCGGGAAATGTTGACACTTTGCTAGGCTTCAATGTATTGTGTTCATATATGACTTTTTTATTTCGCTAATCAAATAAAATAATTAAATCGTTTTGCATTCAAACAGCTTAAAGAGAACTCATTACGTTTATGCTTACCCACGGCAGAGTGGAGTTTATAAACGACATGGACGCCAGCGTACCAACATCACCCATCGATTATCGATATCGTAGTCGTCGGCGCATGTGTTTGTCGACTGGAAAACTCTTGGCTGTGTTCATGCCGGGCCGGGCACAGTCCGCGATTCTGAATATGCGGAGCGGGAAAGGGAGTTATGTAAGCGCGATGTGGGTGCTATTGACTACGTCAACGTGTGCGCAAGCACATTACGCAATCCTGCCCCGTGCATTCGACAAGTCGCCGTTGGCATTCAGATTAACTAGCCGAGCTTATGATCGAGAACAATCTGCAGTGCAGCCACACACACGCGCGTTAATTTATTTGCCTGGGCTTTCGTCGGTAACTGTCATTCGAGGCTTCCTTCGTAACGAGGATACGATAAACAGAGAAACACGTTACATATTTGATTTTTAAGACATAATTAAATATATTTGAATTAAAAAAGCATAAAAATATCAGGTAATGGGTAATGGGTTTGTTATAAACAATAATTAACAAATTAGAATTTTTTTCGAAACTACGTGATGTGAATCAGTAGTAATTACTATTTACTCACATTCCGAAAGACCTAAATTTTATTCCCGGCCTAACCACCTTGAAAACGTTTCCATGGTTTTCCGAAAATTACTCCAAGGGAATGAATGCTGAGATGGTACTATCTTAATTGCCCTTGTCTTATACATTTTCCTTTCTCCGTGCACTTAAGCGGAGGCTATAAATCTGCGATCATAAGGACACGCAAAATATCCTATAAATGAAATTATATTTACTAAACCAACTGCTTATATGTGTATTAAATAATGTATTAGCAATTCAAACCAGTGACTAGCAGCTTCTGAGAAAACCAAGTAATTGTTTATTTTTTTCTGAGTGAGTACAAACGACCTTAAATGAAGTTTTTATGGGGTTGTACCTTATAAAAAAGAAAGCCATTATTTCTAATTTAACGGTAAATTAAATATATTAACTTTAATGCTACCTACAAAATTCAATTTTAAATGACATTTTTAGTATTGAAAATCTACAGGTTTTCGTATTGTTTACATTTTCCTACGTACCGTTTCTTCATATCAAACTGCAACTGTCACTATGTATTTTCAAAGCAATATATAGAAGATGAGGAAGTTTAGGTGTGCATCTTATGTATGAAAAGTGTGCCAGCACTGATTACCAAGAAAGAATGACGTCATCAAGGACTACTGTTAGTGGTCAAGGATTGTGATACGCCATAGCTACGAGATAATGAATGCAAAAGCGTGTTCATAAAACTAGCCCTCATCACGAAAAGGTAAAACCATGGGGCTTTCATGTCTGATATAACGTAGAAACGGAGAACGAAATTACTATGTTCCGATTATTCTACTTCTGTAAGTATAGACCGCTTTACTTCAGTGAGTAACATTACAGTATAATCTTAAAAGATATTATCTTACATCGACTACAGCTAATTGTAACCCACATACTCCACTCAGCAGTGGTCGTTTTCAAAATATAATACAAAAAAGTAAGTTATTTGAAGGAGCTTAAGGGCTTGTTCCCGACTTTTTTTTTCAGACTGGTGCCAATAACTTAAATATTTTTAACCAAAAGTTTTGAAAATTTTTGAGTCAATGTGCATTCACACGATGCTGCATAATACTGTGGACGCGTTTTTTAAAATAATGTACCATTCGCCAGCAAATAAATAATTTCCTTCATTTTTGCTTATTTTGACGACGAAAAACGTGGTACTTTGGGTAATGAAATCTAAAAAACCGTTCAGTATAATTCTACAAAAAAATTCAGCTATAAATTATAACATATAAGTGTCAAAACTGTGCAGCGAAATTTTGACATGAGTATTAGGTAGCAATAAAAAAAAATTTTTCGAAATCACTGCAAAACTCCGTAACAGGGCCTTAAAGGACCATGGTTGGCACAGTGGATAGAGCACTCGCTTCCCACCAAGGCGTTCCTGGTTCGATTACCGGAATGGCCGGCCCCGGACTTTGCACCAACTGCGGCTCCTAGAGATCTGGTAAGGAGAACAAATATTTGAGTACACCTGGCAGCAATAGTGATCAGACGCGTGGATGAGCACACCAGGCGAATCGCCAAAACAGAAGACATAACTTGTATTAACACTTTTATTAATGACATGTCATTTTATCCTCACAAATTAAACGCATTACATTCAAAACACATTTTAATACTTTTAAAATATTGTGTGAGATTTTTATTTATTAAAGTTACATTGAATTATTTACTCACGTACTAATTTCGACCTTATAGCTGAGTATTAGGGACCTGATAAATTCGCGTATTCACAGACTTGTAGGCTGGCCTCCAAGAATGTATATGCACTCAAGCCCACGGTGTCTATTCATTAGCCGCTCACTGATACAGTGACATAGGCCTGCATTTAGTTACATTTGTATTATTTGGTCAGCTATTTACACAAGATGTCAAATAAGTCACGCTCCAATTGCCAAAGTGACACTTTCTTACAGTTGCTGGAATTATAGCTTGTGTCTAACAGATAACGCGAATTTTTTTACTAATTATTTGGCCATAATATGGGCTAGTTTATCCAGTGGTGGGTGATCATTTATGTGACCCATTTTTATTTTTTTTACCTCGTGCAAACTGGAGGCACCTTTCAGAACCAAACACTACTTTTGTTAAAATGAAATTTCTTTACCCCACGAAGCTCTACTCTCAACGTGAAATTTGTTTGTAAATGTGACGACACAACTCCACTTTGGTGTGTACAAATTTCTTTCCACATTGACCATTGCTAGAGACACTGGTATATCGCGGGAAAAGTTGATTGTTTGCTAGGCTCCAACATGCTATGTATAACAATGGAGGTTTTGTATCGACATTGGCTATAGTCTACATGAAGCACTGTGTCCCTCTTCAACATACCCAATTAGAACTGTACAGTTTTAACACACAACGTGTGTGATTTGCCAGAAAACTGTTCACACCTGTCACGATTGAGATACTACAGTTTATTGGAGACTATGTTAAATATTTTCGCGATTTTCGTGTCCCTAACCATTGCTTTTTCCGTCATCAGTAAATGCTTAGCTCAGGGTAGAGTACAGCCAATATTTTTTTAAATTTTTTTATCGTTAATGACGTTCAGACGGTTACGAATTGTAGTATACAAGTTTGGTTTTTTTGGTAGGTCTTGGTCCGCTCTATCACCCGCCTCTTTATTGACGTCTACTTCCGGAACATTCTGTATATATCGTGACAACTGACAATTTCACTGTTTTTAATGTGTTAATATGACGAATTGCCAATACAGTTGACGTGGCATGCTCTGTCGTAAACTGGGGAAACCGAAGACAACTAGGTCATGTCGCCACATTGTCCAAACTTGGATCTCTCGTCGCTATCTAACATTCCACGTCACAGTGTCACGTCGTCGGTGAACAGCTAGACAGCTAGTTGGCAATAGTTTGTTTGCTTAGTGGACGTCTCTCCAATATATCTATAAATTATTCCAAATCGTCTGCGCATGAGTCTGGACATGTGCCAACGAGCTAATGTTTAGTAACACATATATATTTGATTAACCTGCATGAACTTCATCATCAAAGTATGATCTGCCAAAAATATTCCTGGCTACTCTTAGTTTTAATGAACGAATGGTCAGATCACTCGCCTTCCACCAAGGCGATCCGAGTTCGATCCTCAGCGGGGTCAGCCCACGGATTTTCGCATGTGGAAATCATGCCAGATGATGTCGCTGGCCGGTAGATTTTCTCGGAGATATCCCGTTTTTCCCGCCCCTTCTCATTCCGGCGCGGCTCCGTCGTAGGGTTTCTTTTTCTGTCATCATTCGGGGTACGCATATTGCTTACGGGCACTCAATCATAAAATCTGCATTCAGGATGCGTTTTCCCGGGCTCTCGGATATCTTCCACATACGGTATTTATTTTTATGAACATATTATAGCGGCGAAACAGGTTTTAGTTCCAAATAAATTAAATGTTCTCAAATAAATACCTTTCTGTGTTTAAAATCTACACAATTTTTTTTACAAAAAATGTGATCTCGTAGGAGTTTGACAAAATATTGATACCCGGTTGATAAAAAACAAGTTGTGATGAAGAACATTAAAAGTCTTATTTCAAGTTGACGGCTGTTGTTGGTCTTCAAAAAAATGTGACTATGGTTAATATATTGGTGTATATGCCATCGTTTTGTAAAAAACAGGATAAACAATACTATTTAAACGCCAATACCATCTGAATTGCTCCTACTGCTAATCAATTGCGTAGAAAACAAACGTGGATTGCTCTTTGCATTCTAAAAAAAACTTTCTTTACAACCATGCAGCTTCTGTGGGACAAAGTAAAATGTGTTTAAGTGAATCACTGCTATGTATGCATAAGAGAATGCATAAGAGAAAGGTGATGTAGCTACTGGAGATTAATAATTGCATATAGGGATAGTTAAACATGGCAAGTACACTACCTCACAGGTGCATATTATGGAGAAAACGAGTTTTTCCACCTTTTTGAATAGTTGTAAATAAAAAATGGTAATTATTAGGAAAAACGTGAGAGAACAATTTTTGTATATATTTGAATGCTCTCCAATTTTTGTCTCACATATTTTTATGATAAAACTTACCGTTTGTCTGAAAAATGTATAAAAAATAACATTTTTGCGAATTTTGACCTTAATAAATTTTTTGTAGATGTGGGATCGATGGGGACTTTTCACATTTCTTTTATAATGGTGTTCTGAACATTCGTACAAATTTTCAGATCTATGCGAATTATTGTAACATTGAATGTATATTTTGACCGGATTATTCAATAATTATTAAGGGCTAGGAAAAATTCGCGAGTTCAATGACCTGCATGCAAGAATCCAATGTCTTATGCATACTCAAGCCACGTCTATTCGTTCATTGTCTGCTTTCTGAATGAGTAGCAGATAATGGACAAACGGTAGGGCTTCGGTACACACAGGATAATGGAATCTAGCATGTTGGTCGTAGAACTAGCGAAACATTCCTGACACTATAAATAACCCGCTTACTATAACTCTGTACACTCTAAGGTTGCAGCATAAATACAAATTGCTAACGAAATAAATCAAACCAATTGAATTATATCTTGATCCCTCACATTGTGAGTGTGCCGTAACACAGTTGCCTTGTATTTTTTCAGTATTTAAAATTAAATTTACGCTGTGCAAAAATTTTATGGGCATTCACTTGAATGAATTGCTTGCAACCTTAGAATGGATGGAGTATAATCTCGGGTGACTGTGTAAACCTACATGACCGACCACGTTACTGTAAGGGTTACTTTTTGTAAACTCCTATAAATGTCCCATGCTCATACGACACTTCAGCTGGAATGGAACGCGATGATGACGTCACCTGCACCCTGGAATGGCACCCCCAGCCACGTCACCGTGTCGTCGTAGACGCGCCTTTTTTTCCCCCGAGCCCGAAAACTTGGCCGACAATGTGTGACGTCACGGCGTCGCTTCGATCCGGCCGGCAGCGCGCGGAAATGTCACAACCCCCACCACTGAGCACCTTTCACCCCTTCCACTCCAGAACACCCCCTCTCCTACCCTACCATTCTTTCACCCCGTCCCTCAGCCCTAGGTTTCATTCCCGCAGTGACAAAAAAAATACGCCCCACGGACATCTTGGCACTCTGCAACTAACTCTTTCTTACCCAAAGTCATGGAATCCTTTTTTAACTCTTCCTTTTATGACCCACGAAAAAAGTTTGTATGAGTATAAGTCTCATAATTCGAATAAGAAATGTCAACAACGGTTGTCATATTTGAGTATATACAGCACGTAAATTGTAGTACAAATAGTATGTGAGTTATAAATACGGTTATTTATACTCGGCCGGCAATAAATCAGAAAGGATTAATATCTGTTGAGATGGTAAAGCCTGACATGGCAAATTTTAATGCTTACTACTGCCATAACTCTTTTGGCTATATAAAAATTCCTCTCATAAACAAGCACAGTAAATTCTCTCAAATATATTTATTTACCTATTTGCATATAAAACTGTAAAGACATCTTGTACATGTGAGTCGGGATTGAGTGAGTACTTTTAAATATGTAGTTGCCTATTTACTTCCAGGTAATTTGTATTGTATTGTGACTTTTAAATGCAAACAAGATAGCTCAGTATTAATCAAAGTGTATATATTATATCGTTCTCTAATGTTATCGCAATAAACTACAATTATCCCAAATTATTGTAACTTTTATAGACAAAGGAGTGTTCAAAAATGTTTACTTTACTGTGAACGACCTATAAACTATTTTAAGGCAGCTTTTATGACTACATAATCTCATAATAAAGCCTAGTTAGTGAATTTCTCGTTACGATCCCAACTGAGCACAACTGTTTCCTCACAGTTCTGAAACTTGTAAATATTGTTTACGTATTACTTCCGTTTGTGTGAATGGTGGTACGTTTGTAAGACAACTTGCTTCAACTCCAGACAGTGCGAAGTGATACAACGGTAACACGTTGGATTCATATTCGGGAGAATTCGTGTTCGATTTCCGGCTCCGGATATGTTGGTTTCGGTTTCCTATATTTTCCCGAAATCGCTCCATGCAATTTGTGGGATGATTCCGTAACAGAGGTCATGTCCGACTCCTTTGCCAGTTCCTCTCGTTGTATAAAATTACGCCATCATCTCTAATTGCCTCGTCGTTAACGATACCGATACGTAAAACCCACCTAACTTACCGTGACCTTAGGCTACGCAATTTCGATGTGCGCATGGCTGAACACCTCAACACTTTCAGCCCACAAAAAAAGCCAATGAGAATAAAGGCAGCCAGGGACAAGTGTAGTGCGATGATATTTTGCATGCGCAATGTGGCAACATAACACTATATTTAGTCCCCTCTTGCGCTCAAGCAATATCTTTCTTTTCTTACTGCTAGAGGCACGAGTAGAGACATGAACTTTTCGCGAAAAGAATTTTGCCCCACTTTGTTCCAGTACCTTATGTGCATGTCTGCAATTCTGCCTCATAGATATCAGCAGCGTGCCTTTGAACTGTGACGTTTCTCATTTGACTGTACCAATCACAGTAAGGTTTACTGTAACACCACACGTCTGTGATTTGCGTGTAAAACCCCACGACACACGAAAGTCAAAACATCCAATCTCTGACCGTGAAGCAAGTCTGCAGACGTGCACACAAGTCACTGACACAAAGTGAGGCAAATTTCTTTTCGCGAAAAGTTCATGTCTCTAGGCACGAGTATTTCGCGTATTAATCGGGCAACAACCTAGACTTCTTAGATCTGTACACACACTGGCCAAAGTCAAATATCAATTGGCTTGTAACCGTAACACGTGTCACCACCATGACTTGTTTCCTTATTTATCACTGGCTTGCAGTCGTCAAAGATGTGTTACAACAGGTGGCGTCAAAGCACAGAAGGAGTAATGAAGTACACAACATTGGCATTCAACCTGACCTAGAATCAATACGCGAAAAAATCTTGCCTATACTTATTGCTAGTCTTCTGACCTGCTTGTTATGGATGCAGGTTAAAATCCCGAGTAGACCAAACACGATGCTACGTTTACTTGTAACATACATACAATACCTGGACGTTGAACGCAAGACGGGACTTTGCAGTGAAGCTACAATGTGAACGTAAAATATCGAGCCACTTTCATTTTCGTCTCCAATTTAGACCCAGGATTCGCGTGGTGTGTGCTTATTATGGTGTTGTTTTTGGACAACCTGTATGGAAGCAGGAGGACTACGCATTTGCTCAGAAGTTTAACACTAACAGCTGTTGCGACTGCACCCCGAAGATGGAGACTGCAATGTCTTCCGATACGACGTGAAGAGAAACGACAGAGGTGCAGATGCAACCCAAGACCAATGATCTCAAGAGAACGAGACGACGAGCGCCTCATGCATCATCCTAGACTCTAAGTGCATTTCACTGAATCTCGCCGTAAATTCGTATATATGAGACATTCAGTTAGGACCCTGCCGTTTTATAACGTAATACTTAACTTAACGGTGTATTTTAAACTCTTAAACCACTAAAAGTGTTCTGTGCCAAGACTTTCATACCTGAAAAAATCCACAAAAGCATATATTTTCGCTATATTCGGCCGCTAGAAAATGTGCTCTAAGGCCATGATCTCCCGTTTATTTCAAACAATTGCAAATAACTCAAATATTTTTAACCAAATGCTTTGAAAAATTTGAGACAGTGTACAGTCATACGATACACAATTTTACCAGACCATTTTTAAAAATAATGTACCGTTTGCGAGAAAAAAATTATTTTGCTTCGTTTTGGCTTATTTTCACAACAAAATATGTACTCTTTCGGGGGCAAAAATCAAAAAATTAGTTTGGTGTATTTCAACAGAAAAATTCATATAAAAACGTTGATATATAAGTGTTAAAACTGCCAAAGGAATTTTTGATATATGTATTAATTTGCGTTACAAAAATACTTTCGACAGTACTGCTAAACTAGGGAGCGAGGATTTAATGAGTAGTGGTGAAACCGTAATCGATACACACACGTGTAATGTACTGTGAATGCTATTCCTAATTACATATCATTCACAAGCGTTGAGTAGTTTTTGAATAAACTTGTAAAAGCTGAAGTCCTGCAAGGCACATGGCGGCCTGGGCAGTTGGTCACCTTAAGGCGCCCGTCTGCCTGCCTTTCAAACTGCGTTGCAGTGTGTTTGAAATACACGTTTTATAAACAAACTATTACACGTGTGCTCACGCGGGTTTCGTACGAAAAGAAATAACATTTCAGACCAGGACGGAATACAACTTTCAACACATCACGTGTGTCGCAAACAGCATTTTTAAGCCCTTCAACATGGCCGAAAACGGCATTTTCAGACTGCCGTGCCT
>PNEQ01115141.1:0-19967 GCA_003012365.1 Medauroidea extradentata | reverse complement strand
GCAGTCTATTCTAGGCCCCATGAGTCATCATTTCTTTGTCCTTGTTCGTGCCACGAAGTGAGTTATTTTACCTTAAACCGCTCGACAGAGGGTTGCAGTAAGTGACAACAATTTGTATTTATTTTTACTAGTAACTAATAACTAGTTAATAGTATTTTTATGGATAAAACTTAGCCAATAGTGTTTTTTTTTTTTTTTTCATTTTTGTTTATATTTCAAAATAGGGGGGTCGCCGAAATACTAGGTCTCAAAAGGGGGTCGCGGTGTCAAAAAGTTTGAGAACCCCTGGTTTAGTGTATGGTTAAGATTAGAATAATTTGGATTACTTATGGGGGGGAAAATTCATTACATTGCTCTTCAAAGTACATAAATGCACAAAAAATAAATAAAAGAAAAAAAATTTATTAATTAAAAATTAAAAAATTTAAAAGTATATAAAAGTTGAAAAAAAAAGAATTATAATAAGTTAACTGTTACTTATATAAACTAGGATAAGCTAAGGACAGGACTGGTAGACTGTACTTGATAGCTCTCTGTTTCAGGTCCAGACGGCTAAACTTCGCAACTAATTCTGTTATAATGGTTTTTCTCCCTCTATGTCACAAACATCTCCATGCATTACAGTGATTGCATGTTCTTCACGCACTACTACACTACGAGTTTATCTAGCCACTTGACGTCAACATCCACCTGACTAGTACATAACAACACGACACTACATCACTCCAGCCTAGCTGGAGAGGAGCTTCACTTCCCCGCCGATTATACAAACACGTAATATATTAATTATGGCAACAATCCCCCTCCAGCCTTCAATACGGGTCCGGAGCCCAGGTAAAACAGTCACACGCACCCCGCCGCTGTTCCAATGATTTGCAACTAGTCTGTCGGGGTGCTTTTGACGATTCTTCGACGCGACACTTCTTCGCACGCCTTTAAAACACGCCCATGTAGTTAGCATTAGGCCAATCGAGTCACCAGCCCAAGAAAAAACTTCCTTACTTAACACGACCAATAGAAATGAAGGAGCTCGGGCCGCCCTTATGCTGCTAAAGCCTGACATCCAGAAGTAAAGTGACCTAAGTAAAATTAGCGACTAAATTTCGTAACATGTCAGGAAACGGTATGCGTCAGTTGGCCGTACTCGCCCGAAGGCCGCACGCGACAGTTGTTCGAACGGCGCGGAGAGCCACGCCAGGTTCAGACAATGCGCTCTAAGTGAAAAAGTGACGTAAAGGCACAATATGAATGTTCCTGCTGACAAGTATTCTCTCACTTCCGAATCCCAAATGTTGCTGAGTTTATGCTGTTACTTTTGTTTTTACTATAATAACTCAAGCCAACAATATTCACGGCCTTTCTGAAACTACTTCTAAACGATATTGTTATTGTTATTTAATATATCTACCATCAGTAAATACTATTTTTCTTTGCTCTCTGGTTATCGGTCTTGAGATCTTGGATCACCACCTTGGTGAGAGGTGAGAACTGTAGCTGTAGCTGTAGCTGTAGTCAACTATGACCCCTCCAAGCATATCTAATTGCTAACTGTAATGTCGGAAATCAAGCAAAAACGAACATATCTGCTTAAATTCGTTGCAAGAAACAAACGAAAAATGAAATTATTATGGTTGGCTGATAAAAGGAACATCTCATTGGTATTCCAGAACTCTTAGCGTGTGACGTGGTCATATCAGTGGACGCTAATGCATATCTCTGTCGAAGGCCAAGAAGGGTGGACGTTAAAAATGACGAACGTAAGCGCATAACGCATAAACTATAGCATTTCGTGTCCGTCGCATGGTTCAATGTTAAATATGTACGTTCCTGTCACATTTTAAGAGTAGCAGCAGCTTGAGTAATGATTGTGGAGATATGTTTGTAGAGGGTGTTAACGATGCATTTATTTTTGTTTTATGATTTTAATGTAACTAGCCAATATCATCTATTTTATTTTAACTATTGTTTTAAGACAGGTTGTGCCTAAGAGGATGCGCATTGCATCAGATAATCTTTTGGTTACGTTTTGAGTTAATGGTTAAGTTTGTATAATGTTTATGTTTGCGTTAAGGTAAATGTTTTGTAATTTTACCTGCATGTTAGTTGGCAGTAAGCAGCTATCAGGGTTCGATATGGCTAACCCCAATCAGTTGCGTCGAGGGGAGAAGACATATAGATACTCCTGTAGGTCGAATATGGTTCTTTTATTCGAAACCGTCGTAACTCCAACGTGTCGCTAGAACGACGCTAGTGTCATGACGGCTGCGCGAAAATGCGAGCATGGATCGTCGTGTCATTACCCTTCTGTCAGAATTATTGCTTCGAATGAAAGACGGTTCCAAAGAGGAATATATGCAGAGGTTGGTAGGAAATTTGCAGTAGTGACGTGTTATTCTTGTGTGTTGGAGAATCTGCTTTCAAATTTCAGCCAGTAGAAAACCACAGTGAACAAAAATATCATACAGCTGTAACGAGAATGTTGTTATTTGCACTTATCCTGTACTTTTATTTACAAGTGACACACTTAACCTGTATTTTTATTCACAAGTGACACTTTAATTTATTACACGTGTGAAAAGAACTTGAGGAAACTGTGGTCAAGTGGCTATATTCTGTGGCAGTCGTGTGGGGTTTGCTGTTAATATTAATTTCGTGAGTCAGTGTATATGTCACTATAGTAGTAGTGTTGCTGCCGAAATAAAAATATCAATACTTGACCATCGTCTGTATATCCTCATTTAGCTGTTTATATGAACGATGTAAAATAAAACATGGTAAATAAAGCTTAACGTAATTTTTAACATTTCAGTACGTATCATATAATTTTAAAGTATACGTATGAATTATAACGACAAAATTATTTTCTATGAGATCATATTTAATAAATAGCAGAAGGCGATAATTACTATTCTCCAGTCAATAAAAAATTGCCCTAGATTTGAGTAAAATATACATGTTGTTGTCTCCTTTACCCTATACACGATACAAAATTAAATTGGTTTCCCTATTTCGGAAAAAGACAATGCATGAACATAAAAAACGTACTGCTCAAATTTACAAATATTTTAATAGTCTTCGTCAATGTCTGTAAGGTACAGCATTGTAGGTTATTTGCCAATACGAACGGTAGCAATGTTTTTATAAGTTACTACGTGTCGTATAACCACTGTTTTCTAAGGATATTTTCAACAGAGAATAATTTTGTCTTATGCGTTTCGTACTACGGATTCAAGCCATGAATATTGAAATACCGGAATTTTTTTTCTACCGCACATCACTTTCATTCGGTTTGGTTATACTAACACGTTAAAATTACAGACAAAACACATGCGTACACTAATACAGCGCCAATAATTACCTACATGCACATCAGTTAAAACAATTAGTTTTTGTCTTAAAAATATTCAATATAAACTGTATTACTTAATTCGGTAATAGCTATCAGTATGGGCAAGATGTAGGTTATGGCTGTATGGTCAAGTTATAGGTTATGGTACGTATACAGTAAATGAGCTTTAAATTTATCTTTGCACGTATTGTTTATACTGTGTGCATGTTTTATATTAGTTAAAAATTTCATAAGTCACTTGAAACTGTGAATATGGCACTGCTTCTATCGATATTTTTTTAATACTCACGTTGTCGGCTTCTTGACGCGCTCAAATACCGCGTCAGTGTATTGATGGTCATCTGAAACGTTTTGACGGGCAACAAACAGAACCGTGCTCGCTTTTTAGATGGGACGTCTTCCAACTGACGCGTCGTTCCGACGATAGGGAGAAAACACGAACCATGCTCGGCCTGCAGGTGCTCCCTTCCCTTCCGCCTGGATCCACCGCTGTTTCAGTTCAGAAATCAAACCAATAACGAAACTACTGGTGAACGAGTGTTGAATCCAGTCCCGCTTGGCCTAGAGTGAAACTAGCTTCTCTCTGGCACAGTAGCCAGTGTACAGAGCGATGACGCTCAAGAATACACAGCGCAATTGAACTCGCGACATTTTCTTTTCCCTAGGTACCTACATATTGTTCCGTACAACTTCAGTAAATATGGAGAGTTCTGAGGATGTTTTCTCTTAACAGTATACAGAGTCATTCATAATGGAAGTCAACATTTACTGTATATATAGTGAAATTGAGTCTTCGGGTTTACTTTCGAGACCAAATCAGTTATACTTACACTAAAACAAACATGTACAGCATAAAAAAGTAATGCTCCCATAACTGTCAAAATTTCCTAAAGTTACACAGTATGTATAGGTGACACCCAAATCAACTTTTCCTGTGTCATGGAATTTTGAGAACACTAATTATGGCAATGTGTGAAGTTATATTACTCCATTCGTCTGTATGGCACAATTTACGATTACGCCTCTTAAAAATTAAAGCTCGAATCCTTTACTATTTACCTCGGAAAACAATACTTTTCTCCTGCGCAGACCAATTCTTACTAACAAGAGCTGTGCTCGTATCTTACTTATATTTTAACGGGCATTTTATGACATCGTAGTTACCCTAAAGGACATCATTAATATGAGTAAGACAAACATAAATTAGTCAAGATAAAGTTGTTGTACAGTGAAAAAAAGCACAAAGTGGCATAATGATCTCAAACAATTTTATATTACTGATGATTTTTTAAAAATAATAGTGACATAATTCATTGTTATTTGATTCACTGTGTGTCGTCACAAGTGAAATTATGCTTGCGGAAAAATGTCGTAAACGTTTCCATGAGCGGTTGGTTTCCGCATACTTAAATATATCTTACTGTGAGGTCTAGTTATTCTCTCCTCAGAACATGCATCCTTCTGTCGTGACCTATGTTGCAAGAGCAAGGATGTAACGGGACTATTTCATAAATGCTGTAAAATGTAGTAATAAGATTCAATTTAAGAATTTTTTTATTGTGTTATCCTATAAAGGCAACAGTTAGTTACAGTTAAGTGGCATCAACATTAATATTTATCACCTTGCAGTTGTCATCGGCAAAAACAGGTACGACATACTTGTCAAACTTCATGGGGTATGTGACATACCATATATGGCAATTATAAAAACACATAATCAAAACTACCGCTACCATAAACCTTACAGTAAATATGTCTAGTTTGGTATCAATGTGACCTACCAAGCACCACTTAATCAAGTATGGCAATGTAATCAGTGTAAATTCACGTATGTTAATTATAGTTTTTATCAGTAAGTGCCCGGCAGACTGGCGACCTAGAAGGCCAGCTGCAACGTCACATGTGGGCGTAAGAGGTAGAAGAAGAGCCCTTGACCACCTTTATTCTTTCTTTTTTCTCTCTTTCTCTCTGACTCTCTTCCCTCTCTTTCTTTCCCCACCTTCCTTGGCCCCCTAGTAACTAGGTACTTAATGTAATAATAATGTTTTAATTAAGATACATAAATGGTAATCAATACTCAGAATGTGATTTATGTAATTTAGTGTTGTACAACTTAATTTTCCGCAATGAATACTTAGGGTTTTAAAAGCTGACTCTCACATTCGCGGGCGGCAGAGTGCCTCTCTCTGATTGGCTGAGAGGAGCATTGTCAACTCTTCATGCTCGGGGGTGGGGAAGAGACGCAAGGCTCACAGAGGATTGCCCGGGATGCTGGGAGGAGACGCGAATATGACATCAAACAAGTAACATGTATTTAACTCTGGCGGAAAAGTGAAATTTTCTTCGTCGTCGAACTGCGAGGCGGTGGACAGCGTATCAGGGGTCACCAGTCGAGTGAATTTCCGGGTAGTCGCAGCCGTTTCCCAAGTAAAGTAACGCCGTCAATTAACCCGCTGGAGAAAATACTTAATTGTTTCGCGACCATACAATCAAAGTAGTTTCAACGTCATCGTGATACGCAACCGAGGTGCGTGGGTTCGTTGGCACTTGTTTAGAAATCACAAATTCGTGTGTTTTCTTTAGCTAGCTGAGCACATCAGCAACCTTTTCATAATCAACTTTAACTGTCGAAGATACGGACTGCAGGCAAATAGGAACGGTATGAACCAGAACGTAGTAAGTTACGTCCTAACCATAACTGTGGGCTATGCACCATCACAATTTGGTTAAGGAAATTAATACCTTTTCAGTATAATGAACGTAAATGAATACACAAATAATGGTTCTGACTCTTCTTTTTGTTTTTAATTGTGTGTTACAAAGAGGTTTTTGTGAATAAACGGTTTAACTATTTAAACTATTTGACTATTTATAACCAAACGCTTCTTTGATTAAAATAACATATGCCCATGTTAGATTCAGTAAATATGAAAATCGTGTCTGTATGATAAACTACATTTAAATGTGGAGAATGTTGAAATATATAGTTTGTTATTCTCTGCGTCAGGCACAAAACAAACGTTTTATTGGAAACTTAACGTGAGTGTTATTTTGACAATGTGTTGTTCCGCCTTAGTTGCTCTGACTCACTGGATCAAAGCAACGTAAGTTTGCAATTTTCGAAAGAATTGTTGCCCTATTCAGAATTTGACAGAACATTATTTATTTATAAAACTCTCATGTCTCAAGTAGCGGTTGTTGTAGCTGAACAGAACCATACGTAATTAAAATTTAGTGTGCACCAATAACCGAAACTTTCTAAATGTTATTCTTTAGAAGTGAAATAATAAACTATCCGAGCAGTTTAAGTTCTAATACCTTCCAAACTTCATATTTGTAGGCGTGAAAAGCACGCGCAACGCTGCTGGTAGATATGGCGCTTAACTAAGCCCATGTATACGCGCGTAGCGACGTGGGGACTACGTAATCGATAGCAATACACTTGGGTGGAACGTCATCGATTTGGCTCATTTCTGAGCACGCGTGTGTGTATCTAAAATTTTAAATGCGGCACTCTGATTGATTAGTGTGGTGTGTGAAAAGATCCTACCTTGACCTTCACCTTTGACCTTCACCTTTGACCTTCACCATAACTTCAAAGACCAAAATTTCCAAAAAAATTTAAATATTTCAAATAGTGAGAAATTAAATCCTACGTAAATAAATATATCTTATTCGATGCCCATATTGTTCATTGATTGGAACCTTGGAACCGTCATCTTGAATTATGTCACGGTATTCAACTTGGGTGTTTTTCCAGGTCTTCCGAAATTTTATCGCTATAATCACACACTTAGTTATTAAAAAATTTAAAAAGTTTTACATAAAAATCATTATTTAGAATTTATTTAACAAACTTTTATGACACGTTTAACAAAATAATTGTTTAAAATTTTGTATGTACTTTTGTACATGTAAAATTAAACAATTATTTTCAGCTACTTTTAATTTCAAACTTATGTAATTACATTAACTAAAACAATCTTAAATTATGTGTTACAAAAATTAATTTAAAATTAAAAACTACCGGAACGAGAAAAGCCTTTCCTGGACGAGATCCAGCAACGCACTGGCTCCCCCGACCATTCTGCAAGCACTAATACGCCTTTTTGTTTGGAGATTCACACCAAGTCTACCAGCGATGTATTTTTGGAGCTTTATTTCTGACGCCGTTATTACGTACATTTAATAGCTTCGGATGAAATTATGCTTAGGGAATTAGTTTTGTTTTTATGTCTGCTCCAAAAGTTGGCTAATAACATTATCTAAGATTGTTAAATTTTAGTTTTTTGACATCGACTTCCATAAACCTATACAATTCACTTGACGCTTTAAGGGTTCACGCGAAAAAATGTTACCATGGGCCCTCAACAAGCATCGTATTGACACGATTCTTATATCATTCGAAAAATAATTTCGTGCAGGGAGAAGGTAAGAGGTTAAAAATAGTAATTTGTGATAGATACGCTAATACAGTTCAGAATGTCAATATATGTCCAATATGTCGCCGCTATATTGTAAAAGTCGCCATATTTGGCCTACGCACGCCCCTAGCATGTTAGACTCTACAATATCGTTTTCATAGATTTTCCAGTAGGAAGCCTTTGACAGAAATTATATTACTGTTACATTTTTGGAGCACATAAAACTTTACATGTGGGCAATTTCCATGAGTTCTTTTGGGATACAGGTCTCATAATTATAAATAAAAAGTAAAATTAAGTACTGGATTTAATTGCCCACAAAGCTACGAAATACACGAAACAGTAATGAACTATAACTCTCACAACACAATTAATTACGCACACAATTACTACTGTGCCACAGAACGTTAATTAACATTGACAATTAAAGTACAAGAATATTTACCATTAATCAATTAAAGACTACATATCACAATAAAAGTTCAGTCATATATCCAATCAACAGTTACTCTCAAACATTTACAATGTACAATATTAACAGTCCTAAGGGAGGATGGCTCACCATGTACAGTGCAGCACCCAGAGTGCACCACTGTCTTCACTCTTGAAGTCTTCGGTTCGACTCCCGTCGCACACCTCTTCTTCACCTGTCGACCCGCAGCAGAAGCCCTCTTGTCTCACCTAGTACTGCTCCGAACGTATGTGCCTGTAGCCTCGCAGTAGACTCCGACGTCACCAAGACGTCTTCCTGACATCACCAAGATGTCTTCCTGACATCACCAAGATGCCCTCGCCAGCCTCTCTGCACAAGCTTAGCACCTCCTCCGAGCAGGACCAATAGAGAACTCTCGAAGCACTTCTTCTGTTGAATCACCAGGTAGACAGTCTCCTCAAGTCACCAGTTACTGCCCTCCTTGACACAACACCGTCAGTGTTGTTCTCCACAGCTCGCCACCTCTGCAGCACTCCAACACAACACCACAAGTGTTGTTCATCCTTCCTGCAGCCCGCTGGCGTCACACAGCCTCGACACCGACCACTGCCATCGTGCTGCCATCCTCGAGACGCCATACCTCGTCAGTTCAGTCGCGTCGACACACAACACCTTAGTGTTGTCTGTCCCTTCTGCAGGGCGCTGATGTTACTCAGACTCGACACTGACTACCGCCACCGTATTGGCACCTCAAGACGCCACACCTCGTCAGCTCCGCCGATGTTACATCAGCCTCGACGCCGTCATATCACCGCCCCCAAGGCGCTGGGCAGTGGTTACAACTTTTTAGATCGTAAAAGTACATTATTCAATAAGAAAAGGTCAGTTTTAAAAATTGCAAAAGATAAAATACATTGCGAAACACAAATAAAAAAATGAAAAAAAAAAAAAAATAATAACATTACAGAAGTCGTTCACAATTCAATCACGCACACATTCATACCTAATTAACGAAAGTGAAATGATCCACTGATCACACTGCACTAACAAAATAAGCGTTCATACTTTTTAAAAGGGTTCGTGTTTAAATGTGGGGTGAAACAACATTTGTTTTACATGTTCCTCCAATGCATTCCAGACGCGCGCTGCTGAAACTGTGAAAGATTTTTAATAAGCACTAGTGCGATGCTTAGGTATGAGCAGAGACAGAGTGGCTTTCGGGCGGGTACCAAATTTATGTCAGGAAAGTAATTAAAATTTGGTTGTTAAATAGGAAGGAGATTTAAAATATAAAACCTTTCTTAGGAATAGAAGGCAATGAAATTTAAGCCTTTTTTATAGTCGTTGCCGTGACATCATAAAACTTTGAAATACAATCACGTGTTTTAAGTGTAAAAACATAACGTACACATGTATTTGTAATATTCTGCAATCTAATTGCTTGTTCGTCAGCAAGGTCGCTGTAAACCACATCACAATAGTCAAACAGCGGAAAAATGAGTGCCTGGACATGATATTTTTCAATGCGCAAGGGGAATTGATATTTTAGGAATTTTAGTGAGTGAAGGGTGGCCAGCGCCTTTCTACACGTGCTAACTACGTGTAGAGACCAATTTAAAGTGCCGTTCAAAATGAGTCCTAGGTTTTTCACGGAGGATATCAACTAGATTTTCGCATTGCCAATACTAATTTTTGGAAAATTCGGCAGTAAATTATTCGGTAACGTCTAATTACTACCTATCAAAATGGCCTGAGACTTGTTTAGATTGACACTCCATTTTCAACAGACCTGTTAAGGACATCCTCCAGGTCAATATTTAATTCAGCAACGGCTCTATCGTATAAGCTGTAAATCGTCAGCATAAAGATGGTGTCGGGTGTATTTAAGTGAGTGCGATATGTCGTTTATATAATAACAAAACTGGACCAAGCCCCGATCCTTGTGGCACACCAGCTTTGACAGCTGACCAATCAGATTTTAAATTGACAGAGATGACACTTTGACACATACCTGACAGATAAGACTTGAACCAAGCGACAGCGTTTGTGGAGAAACTAAAATTACTTTGAAGTTTAGCAAGCATATCATCGTGATAAACATTGTCAAAGGCTTTGCTAAAGTCTAGGAGAAGTGTAACATTTTTTTATATCAGTGGCATGTCTTATGTCATATATTATATTCACAAGTGCAGTATTACTTCCATGACCCTCATGAAAACCCGGTTTGTGCTTATTAATTAGTTGATGCCTTTCAGCTAAAATTTGCTGCAAAACTAAATATTTAAATATTTTATAAAGCGTGGGTAAAATGAGTAAGCACATACTTGGTGCCATTAATATATATATAACGCTCATTTATATCTGTGGCCATATGGATAAATATGTGTCATAATACCAAAAACTACGGTTACTGTAACATAAATTTGTTGGTTATATGCCTTTATTTGTGCAACCTTACACTCACTTAAACGTAAACTAAGACAGCTTATTCAATGAGAGTTTAAACGAACTAACGTTATTAAGAGGCAGCCTATAAAACTTGTTCTGAAGTTTATGTATGGGCAAATGTACATGTAGAATGATAACGTTGTTTTCCATGCCTTATGCGATGTGGCTAAAAATTGTAGAAAATAACTGGCATACAGCGATTTAAAAGAAACAGGAACATACAGGAAATATGTATATACTTGTGATTTAGACTACTCTTTCCCAGAGTATAAAAGTTTCAGTAAAAGATGCGAGGCTGCTTGCTGATAACAATCTCAGACGTGACTTGTCTTGTAATATGTACTGTCGAACGACATTTCTTTTAACGCGTTTTAAACCAGATTCCGTTCGGCCAACTGACGACCTGCTAGGTTTGCGGCTCAAATGGCCCATTTCATTACATTGCTTTTGCGCTGTTTTTACGCAAAGCTCTCATAATTACCTTCTTACCATATTGTCACACTATTGGTAAGAATTTTACAGGGACGACCCCCTGATAATAACCACAGTTTGCTTATTGGCTGTAACTTACACGTGACAGTGCATTCGCTTTATTGGTTGTGAGCATCCTATACCGAAGCCAGTAGAGTTCGTGCGAAGTAGTGTCGCGTCGAACAAAATGTGCTCCCCCGCACCCAGCGAGTTATGGAAGCTTCGTCTTTCGGTCTCGCGACAGTACGGCCTCAGGGGACATATGAGGAATCGGCGGCGGCAGTGGCTTGAACCAGATCCCCTCCGCACCCATCATTAGGCTGCCTATCCATGTGCAGAGCAACGTCCTTGTACGATATTTGGCTAAGGCTGACACGGATTTATTAGAAAACTACTCAATGAACGTTGAGTCATGTCTGCGTTGTAATAGCGTCCAAAGAATATGACATGTGTTTGTACCCGTTTCAGGTCCTCCATTTTATTGTGAAGTTTTTTTCCTTCGTCGAAAGTGTGTTTTCACCGTCATTTTCAGGTGTAAAATATCGGAGCAGAATCTTTAAAATATATAGGTGTGTACAGTGCTTATTTAACTTTATATTAAATGACTAAATGATAGGGTCACTACTGAATGTATCATACAGGCGTGTTGTCGGCGAGAGACTGCATGCTAGTTCAGTGACTGGCGCCTGCGCGTGCTGTGTTGTTCTTACACACATACTCACACCCATCTCCCACACACTTCTAGGCAAGAGCAGCTAAGTCCGTCACACACACACACGCACACACACTTTCTATAGGTGATTCGCAATGAAGTGAGCACTCAAAAAAGCCCTGATTAATTTCTATTTTCTGCCAGTTTATATCTTTCCGCTACATGTAAACATCAATATTGCCACGTGCTGTTATTTACATAGGCTTGTGCAATGTACACATTTACGTTACACTGCTCCGATAAATTTGAGCCACAAAATGTACTCATTAAATGCATGGGGGTTGAATATATGCTATACACAGTAGTAATCTTAGTTATAAATACCTGCGAGTAAACATCTTATAACACTGGTTTTTCTGTGTCTACTCTTAACGGCGCTATTACCGTTACGATAGTAGTCAATATATGGACAGTATATTCGAACTTTTAAATTAAAACCGCCACTAAAAACAAACACGACACACGCAACTCAAGAATTCAAGTTCCGTTCAGCATACTGCAATGAACGAAGACGACGTACGTAAAGAGAAACAACAAATAACGTATTTTCTTAATGTGAGAAACAGGAAAAAAAATGCTGTTTCTATTTCCAGTTACTCAGGCTGGCGACCATAAAACATAACAACTTATGTTACTAATGACTTTACATAATGTATAAATTATATTCATGAACAGTCACTTCTAATACTTTTATATGTGTTTATCAGAAACCGATATTCATTACATAACGGACAAACAAACTGAATAACGCAATTCGCTTCCAAGTGGCGAAAACCTAACTCTGATGCCATCTGTCGGTGAAATTTTAAACTACCTCTGTGGCCCGAAGCATTAGCGGCATGTGCCAACGATAATCGACTCGGTTGCGTCGCTTTGTGCTGGCGCTAATTAAATTAAAATATACAGTCGTAGGTATGTCAGTAAGAACTTAAATAAACATTTTAAAGTTTATTAAATACAGAGAGGTAGTTTGCAATTGATGTTGTTTCACTAATGCTGTATTCAAATAAGAAAATACACGGAACTACATGCAGTTGTTCGCGACCAACCATACAAACAATAATGTAACTGATGCAAATGTTGTCTAATATGCAGTAACGGCTAGTGATTTTTTTCAAATGTTAAATCTTTAGTGCTCACTTTATTCCGAATGGCCTATATCAGTCTCTCTCTCACACACACACTCACCTATACGGAACTAGCATATCTTCTGAGGACTGCCGAGTTTAAAGTCATTATGAGGATCTCTAAAAATTAATCAATCTAAGAGTACGTTGTAAACTAATTATATTAACAACAGTATTTTACTCTATAACTAACAAGCCAATCAGATGTCAGTCGTTTCCAATTATTTATTTTTCTTAACTCTACATTAAATTTCAGTTTTATTCGTAGAAATGAATCGGTGAATTTGTCTAGTTCACTGAACTAGAAATGTTTGCAAAAGTGTAGTAGGTATAACATATTGGGTAGTATTGGTCAAGTGATCAGGTATACTCAGCCATTGTATGTTTAAAAGTTTTTCCGAGCGTACGTAAATTCGAAGAGTAGTATTTTAGCGACCGATTCAAAATAACTGTGGCTAAATCTGCAGAAGCGATGTATTTGAGTCGCCGGTCTGACAGACCAGGTTAAAAAAGTGAAGAGTATCTTGTAAAGTATATGTACAATTATGAACTGGTATACTGTACAAAAATTCTCTAGCCAACCTAAAAAATGTACGTTGTAACATAACGTTGCTCTCTCCACGTTTACTCTCTGTAATATCTCCAAATAAAAACTTTAACTTGGGCAGATATAGCTTACCAATTATTTTACTAGTGTATGAGCCCTGGGTTGTACGACTTGGTAAAATAAAATTAATTGAAACAAATATGATAAACTGAGAGAAAACAAGTGGTGTGAAAAGAACCAAATTTATTACATATAACCTTAAATAATATTAGTTGGGCTCACAAAGAAACATAAATTGGATCATCAATAAGATTATGTAACGTATTATTGTAAAAAAAAAATCAATAACGTTGCAATTATGAGAGAGTATAACTTAAGAAATGGAAACACATTTGACTACTACTTAAATATTTGCTTTCCTAGACTCTTACTAGATTGTGAATTTGTATTAGAATAAAATTGAAAATTAAATGTTGGATGTTAGTTCAATTTGATGAGTCAAAGAAAAATATACATTTATTATTTCATCCACAATATTAGCTAGAATGGTAGGGTAACGTTTCCTTCAAACTTCTTCACTTTGTGGCAGTATAATTTAGAGTAATTCTTCTGTTCGCTTTTAAGAAATACAGAAAAAAATTGTGAGGATTCAGCTTGAGACATCTTATCCAGAGTATTCGTGGGATTAAAATTTTTGCACTATTTTAAAAAAAATTAATGTCCTCAAAATTTAAATTTAAGCAGAGTTGTTCACAATTTCTGAAACTATTTCATGGTTTGGAATTTTTTTCTTGTCGTTACGGGAGGGCTGGGACTGTTTACCGTTGAAGTCTCCACCGTGAAGAAAGAAATTTCGAAAACTCTCCTGAGTTTCGAAATTATAAAAGAATATTGGTATCAAGGGAAACGTAGTACTCCACGTCGTACAATTCTTCTCCCAGTTGGCCAGTAAGAGGTAATGCCAGGCTAGGATTCGCTCAACACATTTCCTTGGAAGACGGAAACGAGAAGGCCTGGATATCTTCCACTCTTCAGTCGTAGAAAAAAATTCCCCGCTGGTTTCCAACAGGAACAAATGCAGCGCCAGGTCTCGTAGATTCTCTTCAAAAGGAATTATAAGGCAAAAAAAGTCGTCTCGAGGCATAATCTTTCTCGAACAAGTCTTCGTAGCCGGACCTCTACGCAGATTTTTCTACCATTTTCTTCCTTTCGACGTTCTATATTAAAAAAATTTTCTTTCTAGTTGATTCCAAAGTGAAGGCAAAAATTCGGCTTCAAAAAACGCAGTGAACATGGAAGTTATTCTTTCTACTAGCAAAAATCGATTAATGTGTGGTCTGCAAATGATGTGATTTTTAAATTAAATTACATTTTTCCTAGAAAGAACCTTTACAAAATTGTATGATTATTAAAACATTTCCTGAAAATATACCTTACATTTAACAAACATAAAAATTTAAATTAACACTAGTCACAGATAAATATTACTACCATAGCACAATTACTTATTTAAATATTTACATTACCTGAATGTCAAAGACATAATAAAATTCTAAGCAATATCTGTGCATAGACATTAGGTGTATGTTACAACGTATTACTATTAATAAGTGAAAAATCTCTGACACATAACCACTGCTTTTTACATTAGTATAAAGTTTATTATATATTACTAAATTTAAAATGTTGAAAACTTATGTTTAGAAATCCTTGTAATTAATAATTGCATAATTTATTCCTTATATTAATTAAGATCTTTGGTGACACTTTTACTTGATAAACTCTTCCAGGCTTCTCACCCGACAAAAATACTACATTCCGACATCGTATTGTTCGTGAACATTCACTCAAACGCCTTGAAACATATTTTCGTTCATGTATAGGTCCTACACGCTAACTACATATGAACATAAGTTACCGATGTCGACCCAGTGGCCGGTTTTACCAGCCTTCGTCAAAACCACCATAATGGTTATTAAGCTGACAGTTCTTCAAATGTTGGTAGTTCATTAAGTTTAATTATGCAATTAAGTTCATTTTCAATTGCAAGGTTGGAAATTTTTTGCTTGGACACTGCTTGTTTACGGACACGGTTGACACGGATAGCATTGTGACGTTAATCAGCGTATTCTCGTTTAAGGACACAGGTTGGTAAAAACCAAATATGGAGAAAAATGCCCATTACGATGGGTGTTGTTAAATGAGCAGAGAGGTTGAGACACGGTATTGACACATGTTTAATGGACACTCGTTCTAAGTGACAGTATCGTATGTTTTTCTTAATTTACGAGATGCCTATCAGATGTAGGTTTACAGATTTTTTTCACAACCTTTAGATATTGTACTTAAATGTCAGTACTAGAATAAATTAGTTATCCAGCTATCGAGATTTCTTAGGGAATGGTTAGAAAGTTAATCATTATATTTTAAACACAGTCCGTAAACTATGTAGGCCTAAGTATCTAGTATACCTAGAATGTACAAAGCTTGGCAAGGTAAACGTGGCTGGGAGAGGCAGCAGGCGAGGGTTGCAGTGTGCTGCTCCGGTCCCACGCTGTAAGCGGAAGTGACGTCTCACTGTCAGCTGGGCGACAACCGACCAGTGAGCTCGGCATACACACGCTTGCCCTCGCCGCTACTGTTCTCTTGATTAGTAAGGACGCAGCCTACCTGCGTGTTACAGACTCCCAAGTGACGGAGCTATAAGGGCGACATTGACGCGCACATCAAGTAACGCTTCTTTCTCCACAACGAGTCAAACACTGAACTAGTGTGAAATATTTCCATAAATTTCTTTTTACTATGGGATTTTAAGAGGAGTCTTCACAGGTTCTAAATTCCCACGTTTGACGCATGGGAACAGTGGATCAATAACAGCCAGAGTACAGGGGCATCCTTTGGTGCTAAATGGGGGTAAGGGGCAAATGCCCCCCCCCCCCTGGATTAGGAATTTTTGTGTATAAATATATATATTTTTTTGTATTTTTAAATGTTAATAATGCAAATTTAAGGACATAAAACTGAAGTTTTATTATTAAAGTATCTAATTTATACATGCTTAATTAATAAAAAAAGATGCAACAAGGTCACTGTCGTCAGAAAACAAAATCTTGCTCCCCCCCTGGAAAAACCTGAAATGACCCCCCTGCCAGAGTACCACGCTCAACGGGAAGCATATCGCCTCTATTCACAGTGCGTACTTCTAGCATATAAGGTTTTTCCATGTAGTTTTTTCCTACGCGACTATAAGCTGTGACCCAAAAATTTGATAATTTGATAGTATGAAGTAAAGGTCAACGCATTCCTCTCGCTCTGCTCTTTAACGAATGCAGGTGATATTTTCGGAGTTACAGCAGTCTAAATACAGCTGTTTTTAGCAATTTTGAGACGCCCAAAAATCGTGTTTCTAATAAGTGTACTGAATATGTAATGCTATCGAAGCTTGGTTTAAATGTATGTTATTTTCGTAGATAAATGTAATATGAATAAGTTAAGTGGTTTCGCATAAAAAAGAATACGTGTGATACACTACAACGCCATCCACACGTCTGTAGCAAAATTCACTGCATGATCCAATCTGAGTTTCACATACATTCGGTTAGTACATTTCGAAGTACGGCCTTCTCAAATGGCCATTTTTAGTTATGTATGAGGGCTTAGAAACAGTGTTTTTAATGAAAATGCCGTTCAAATAATGATATTCCGTCCTTGTCCGAAATGTGTTTCTTTTCGTACATTGGAACAATGAGCACATACGGAATAATTTCGTTTAAATAATAACCATATTTGCGAACATATTGCAACGCATTTGAACCGGGGGGGGGGGGGGATTATTTATCTTGTTATCCTAGTAGTTTTTGTATTTATTTTGTTACTGATTTTACACGTTAATTCTTTTGTAATCGTTATGTTTATTGAGCGCGCTGCGAATTGTTTCTCTTAGTGACTTATTCATGGTGTACATGTTATAAGTAAACCTATCATAAAATTGATAGCAATACAAAAAATATAAAGTCATTAATAAACTTGTCATCTAATAATACAAGGGGTCACATTACGCTGGCGCAATAAGTATATTCAACTATAACCACAGTAAATGCCTTCAAAGTATTATAAGATAAAGAAACAACTTATCACTCAATAATAAATTGGACATTCAAAAATGGTTGACGACATGATATCGGGTACGAAAGAACCACACATTTATTGCTTGTAATCACCACGGACGTTAAGAAACTTAAAAATAAAAAAAGTAGCTACTGAAAACCCCTCAGTTACACATACAGTGAATCGTACTACCAGATTCAAACAAAATTATTGGAAATTGTTTTGACTGTTAGCTATTTATAGTCATCGTTTTGATTTGACACTCAAGACTTTTGCCCCCTGTAAAACTGGCAATATGAGAAACAGTCGTTTCTCATGTCAACCCAAATAAATTTAAATTTTGGTTTTACCGCAATACGTATCATAATTGCAAAACACGCTTTTTTGGAAAACTGAGGAGGGAATTTCTAGACCATGTAAGTGCCAAATATATGCTTTCGAGATGAAAGGTAAAACCAGCGATGCAAGAGTATGTGTACTGTAAATATGGGACATGCAATCTTTCAACGAACATAAAAATTATTACGACAATTATAGGTAATTAGTTCTTACAACAAGACATAGGCACTGGCACATGGCTATGTTGATGTAATTAACTAAATTCGGAGTCTTTCGGCACTTAGATCATTTAGAATTTCCACTCTACAACTATTGTCTCTTAACATTCTCTTTACTAACTCCTTTTTTTTTTAATTTTTAGTGTTACAAAGAAACAAGTACCTATCATGCTTTTTAAGAATTTTAGAAGACTCCAAAACCCCTGACATAATTTAAGTATCGTGGAAGTTATACATATGTTGATATAATCCTGAGACAAAAAAACAAATCGGTATCTCAACAGGTATAAAAGATACACAAGCATGATTAAAAACGCATTTGTGTCTTCTCGAAATATAGTGGGGTTGAATTTCTAAAATAATTTTATAATTTTTGCCTAAGATTCTTAGTTGTCCCCTTAAAACGATATATGTCCAGGACCAAATGTTGACTTTGAGCATTGATATGTCAGTTAGTTTATTCAATCTCAAGTCTCTTGAATTAATAAGATAGCCATGGCATTACCTTATTTCATTGTACAAAGTGGTTTTTTATTGAATAATAAAATACATCCAGGAGTTAGTAAGGACCCAAAATGAGAGCGTATGGAACTAGTTTGTGCTGAGAAACAAGCAAAGAAACTTATTGATAAATTTTCATTTAAATGTAGAACAATATATGATGAAACATTGACTCTTATAAAATTGGAGCATGAAAATATTTTATTTGATAAGCCTATTTACGCAGGATTTTCAGTACTTGACCTATCCAAAACCTTAATGTACCGGTTTCATGATGATATCATGAAACCTAGGTACGGCAGTAAGTTAGAGCTGGCTTACATGGACACGGATTCCTTCGTGTACCAGATTGGGACCGTGAATTTCTACAGAGATCTTGCGTCAGACCCAGCTTTCATGGTCGAATTCGACACAAGCGGCTACCCACCCTCTCATCCGGTCTACTCATCTGTTAGTAAAAAAGGGATTGGTAAGTTTAAGGATGACTGTGGTGGGGAAGATATGGTAGAGTTTGTTGGGCTGAGAGCAAAGTTATACACTTATAGGTGCTCTGGCAAGGTCGTGAAACGAGCCAAAGGAATACAAAAATGTTTTGTCAAAAATGTAATGAAATTTGAAGATTATAAAAATATATTGAAAAACTACCAGACCTTGAGAGTAAATGTAAATATTATAAGATCCTACCATCACAATGTATATACACAATGCACCAATAAGCTGGCTCTCACATGGATGGACGACAAGCGTCAAGTATTGGAGGATGGAATTCATACTGTCCCACTTGGTTACAATGTAACCTAAGCAAAGGAGTCAGCTGAAGGGAAACTGGCATGTTCTAAATAACGTGTCTTTCCCTGGGTGGAGGGTGAATGGGGTCGGGATGCATGGGCAGTTCCTCGCCCCGGGTGTGTTAAATCATGAAGCGATTTCACTCCCCTCACACTCATCGGCTAGAAAAGGCTTATTTGCTAGGACAACATTGAGTAATAATCTATTCCCTCCATTATTTCTATTTAACAGTTTGTGTTTCGTATTTTTCATCTCGTCGGTTAACTTATTCTTTCGGCGTTGTTTGTAGCACACTACATTATGTGTGTATTTTTTCTTATACTGTCTTCACAGCATGCTGGAGCCCATGCAAGAGGAATTCTTTTCTTGTCAGGTGTGCTGACATTTATGCAGTGATTTTCTTACCGTTTTAATTAATTTTTCGGCATTGCCTCAAGACTTTTCGGCATTTTGTTCAGTCATTGCTTTTTGATCTTGAACTAATGGTTTTAATTTTAACTAA